>MNCI01010282.1:275617-296948 GCA_015680685.1 Gnetum montanum
ATTCCTAGAAAATTACAGCATATACCGGAGGTGCATAGCCAAAATCGCCTACACCCTTGTAAACAGCTCAAGGTCCATCTCTCACAATAGCAATGAAAGAAAATATTGTGTATTACTCCGACGCAATATGTCATTATTATAGAAACTCTGATTATACTACATCTACATGCTATACATTATCTATGTACAACATTATTTCTTATCGCTTAAACCTTCGTGACAATAGTTCAGTGCATACAAATAGACATTAACACCTGACCAACATAAGAATCCAGAATATACAAACCACGACGCTACAATAAACATGACAATAGCGTAAAAAGGGTAGACAGCAACTTACCGGTTAAGCGGAGTAATGTCCAGAGCTTCTACTCTGGCTTGTGAAATCTGCTACAAACTTTCCTGCATCTCGTCATTCCTAGCCAACTTAGTGTTCTTTCCTTTAACCTTGGGTGCCATTGTTGCAAAAGTCGCAATTGAACAAAGTCCTTGAAAAATTGTCTGCTCATGCCTTGCTCACACTCTCTTCTCGCTATAACCAGGTCCAAATTCGCGATATCGGTAACCCACTTTGGGTATGAACCACTGGTTTATAAACAAAATGCTCGAAACCAACTGATTATTTCTGCCCGATCAACACAAAACTTTCCCGAAACACGTGTGTCAGTATGACATAAAATGTGAGGATTTGGGCATTAATATTAGAGATATCATTTGGGTTACGATCCGAAACGACCCTAAACTAACGCCACGCTTATCACCTCGTAATTCGGTCGCATTAACTACAATTGTGCGAAATGCAAATCCAACCGTTTCGATACACTAGACGTGCCACGTTGCACTTTTCATCTCATTTCATACGCTAGCATCTGGGATGCTTAACTCGGCATCTCTTTTTTTTTTACAAGCTATTGTAATGGTCCACTAAGACCTTAAACTGGAAACTTTTCTAACACACTATTCTAACACAAAAAAAAAACCAAACTTTATCATTTAATAGATTGGCGAAAAAATGATGTAACAACTTTTATTTTTGGTGATTTTGTAGGATCACTCACAAATGGATGTAGCTTTATTCGCATCCTTAGCCTTAACAGGGCTGCATGGGAAGATCATTAGGCAATTTAATCACACGCTGATAGAAATAGACCCTTCCCTTTATGATGCAACCGTAGCAACTTTGGAAACATCCCCAGACTGGCCAGAACACTCAACCTAGAGGCTGGTGATGTAACCGAGGACCCCCTCAGCAAAGTCCCTATGGTTACGCATAAGGGTGAAAATAAAACTCTTAGGGTTAGTTCTCTCCTAGACCAATAGATGCAAAATGACATGACCCAAGTGCTCCAAAACAACGCTGTTGTATTCGCGTGGTCATATGAAGACATGCCAGGTTTAAACCCAAGATTAATACAGCACAAAATAATCTTAGACCCATGCATCAAACCAATTAGACAGAAGGAACAAAAGATTAAGCCTAAAATCGCGCTAGCAGTGCGTGATGAAATCACCAAGTTATATCAGCTGGTTTCATCCGTACGGTTGATTACTCAGATTGGATGTCCAACATTGTAGTTGTCTCTAAGAAAATGGGAGGCATACGCATCTACATATACTTCTAGGATCTAAACAAAGCTACAATTAAAGAAAACTTCCTGTTGTTAAGTATTGACAACTAATCGACACAACAACCGATCATGTGCTCCTATCCTTTATGGATGGCTTTTCAGGCTATAATCAAATTCGTATTAACCTAGAGGACCAATTGACCACAACATTCATGATGCCCTGGGGGACCTTCTACTACACCATGATGCCTTTCAGGTTAAAAAATGTTGGAGCAACGTATCAATGAGCCATGACATACATCTTTAGTGATTACCTCCTAGGGAGATTGAACAACTATGTAGATGACATAGCTGTCAAATCTATAAAGTTAGAAGATCATTCAGAAGATCTGGAGTTCATCCTTAAACGATTTCTCCAACATGACTTATGGCTTAATCCAAAGAAATGAGTATTCGGAGTCAAAACCGGATGCATGTTGGGGTTTGTGGTATCAGAGACTAGGATCTGAGTCGACCTCGACAAGGTTAAAGTCATCATTGATTTAACACCATCAACAAATCTCAAGGAACTACATGGGTTACAGGGTAGGCTTCAGTTCATCAGGTAGTTCATTTCAAAGTTAACAGATAAATTACACCCCATGCAACATCTTTTGAAGAAGGGTGTCAATTTTGAATGGACCGATGACTGCCAACACACATTTGATAATTTAAAAGAAGAGCTACAACATTTACCAATGGTCTTCCCACCACAAAGGGATTAGCCTTTCTACATTTATCTAGCTAACTCAGACATGTCTATAGCTACGTTACTTTTCCAGAAAAGGAACAATGGGCCAGAAGCACCTATCTATTACCTCAGCCATGCTCTATTTGTGTACAAAATAAGATACAACGAAGTAGAGCGTAACTATTTGGAATTAGTTTTCGCACTTAAAAAATGTAGGCATTATCTCTTCCACAATCAGGTCAACATAATTTGTAAAAGTAACATCCTTCGGGCTATCTCCAACAATTTGTATGAAAGTAGTAGGATAGCTCGTTGGAAAGCTATCATAGCAGAGTTCGATTTACATTATGTTGGCCAGTCATCCACCAAAAGTCAGGCCATAGTTAACCAATTAGCAACATCGCTAGTTAATGATCAAGCTATAATAGAGCCAGAATTCCTAGATGGACATGTATATAGTTTAAGCCCTGTATCGACAGGCCTTGAAGAGATGATATATTTTGACAGAGCTTCAACCACTAGAGGCAGTAGTGCCATCGCTGTTATTACACTTTCTCCTGAGGATGTGCATCCATCGGCTTACCACCTAACCTTCTCTTGTATGAACAACGTGGCAGAGTATGAGGGGCTCCTCAAAGGATTGTTGACGGCCAGAGAACTCAACGTTCAACACCTAGCAATCTGAGGCGATTCAATGCTAATAATCAATCAAATCACAGGAGTCTACACCTGCAAGGCTATGCACCTACAGCCCTATTGCGATATGGTTAAAGATCTCCTAAAGAAATTCGTGACAATCGATGCTCAACACGTGTCGCGCAACGAAAAAACTGTCGTCGATGCACTGGCAACACTAGCACTAAACATGCCACCACGTTTGTTTGCCACTTGGCCCGCTTTAATGATAGAATGTACAGAGCCTATCATTCAAGTGGTGCAAATCTCCTCATTAAATGCTGAAGGAACGTCAAAATGGTATGACAACATTAAAACTTACCTTCTACATGGCGAACCACCACATGAGCTAACACATGCGCAAAAAGATGTCATGCGTAAATGTGCCAGGAAATACGTCATCCTTGGAGATAGTATTCTTTGTAGATGCTCCTTCGATGGGGTATTGCTTGCCTACATTAACAATGACCAAGCACAACAAATAGTTAACGAATTCCATGAAGGACTGTGCAGATGACACGTAGCCTCGCGAGCAATGACTGCTAAAATCAGACACTTAGGGTATTATTAGCCGTACATGGAAAAAGACTACCTTGCCAAGGTTAAGACGTGTGACACGTGCCAACATTATGCAAATCTAATACATGTGTCACCAACTAAATTACACACTACTCAAATCACTTGGCCATTCCAATGATGGGGACTAGACATCATAGGCCCCATCTTGCCTAAATCTTCCGCAAGTCATAGCTTCATTATCACCACCACTGAGTATTTTACAAAGTGGGTTGAGGCTATCCCCCTATGAAAGATTACATCTCGATAGGTTTGCCATTTCATCTTAGACAATATTGTAACCAGGTTTGGACTCCCTACGACTATTGTGATTGACAACGGACCACAATTTAGTAGCATAGAAACCAAATCTTTTTGCAATAATCTTGGTATTAGGCAATATTTTTCTTCACCTTATTACCCGCAAGCAAATGGTCAAGCAGGGGCAACAAACAAGGTGATCATCAATTTACTCAAGCAAATGCTCGACAGTAATAAGAAGCAGTGGCATGAAAAAATCCTCTATGTGCTATGGGCATATCATACGACGTGCAGAATAACTACAGATAGGACGCCCTATAGCCTAGTCTACGGATCAAAAGCAGTGTTGCCCTTGGAATTACAAGTTCCCTCATTATGGATGGTCCTATCTATGGATATAAATGAGACTCAACAAAATGAGTCTAAAATCATGGATTTAGACTTAATGGAGGAGAAACGCATCTAGACGCTCGATACCATCGAGAGATATCAGGACAAATAGAGACAGAAGCATCGACAACCAATCGAGAAAGGAGATTTAGTTCTCAAGGTCATTCATGAACTAGTAGGCAAGTTCTCTACAAACTAGGAAGGCCCTTTCTTGGTCATCGACGCATATGGAAACGGAGCATTTAAGTTAGCGAACACCGACGGCAACGAACTACCAAATCTGATGAATCATCTATACCTAAAGCAGTATTACATCTGAACATCGACTCAGCTCAAAACCAGGTAACAAACGTCCACTATGACGTAAAACTGGGAAAATTGTACACGTCCGCTACAACGTAAAACTGGTAGCTCTTGCACACGTCCGCCAAAACGCTAAACTGGCAAAGGTAAGCACACGTCTGCTAAGATGCTAAACTAGCACAGACTTGTCCCTGGGTCATGACATAAAACTGACACCCATAGCATGGTCTACTAGGACCATAAACTAGCCCTTCCACCATCCACTATGATGTAAAAATAGCATATTCCCATTTGCCCAGATGTTAAACCAGGACCATGATCTACTGAGACTTAAAACTAGCAACAATGGTCAACCAGGACCTAAAACTAGAATCTGTCAACAAGCCATCCATGAAGGAAGTGAGCATGACCATTCTTGCACTACATCCCTACCAGATGGAGTAGGTAAGGTGTTGGGATAGATACAACGCCATTACCCCACCAGCATACTGCTAATTCCTCGGACATGTTGAAGGGCATACTACTGACCCCTCGATGATGCTGCTACAATAGCCACTTTGTAGCTGCACTTCCTGGGATCAATTTCACCACTTGGGGCCCTAAAAGACCACGGTCACCCATAGTCTCAGTGGCCTCCATCCATCGTCATCACCAGATTCTGGCTTGGCAGATTCATCTGACATGTTCTTTGCATGGTCCTTCGAGCAAGATGAATCTGGCTCTTGACGACAACTACAGGAACCGCGTCATCAACATTGGCACTCTTGTTGCTTACTGTGATCCCAATTTCAAGGGCCTACACTCTCCCTGACATTTTGGGATGGCGCTTGTTTCAATAGCCTCCCTCCTTAGTGATCAGGATGTTTGTTTCTGGCTTTCTATTTCATGTTGTGTTTTGCAGGTTACTTGTTACGACAGCGTTGATCAGGAATACTTTCTTTGGGAGGTGAGGCGTTATGGTGTTCAAAGGTGGCTGCTCAGACTCACATTGTCACTTGGAAATGCTAACCCTACCTCTCCTGGGTACCTTACCTTATTTCCCCTCCTTTTTCCTTACCCTGCCTTCTTTCTTGCTTGTACAAAACATGAGCATTAAGTTGATCCATTTGCATTATCATGCCCACAAAATGGCATAACACAGCTCGCCTAGTGGCATGCACTCTGAAAAAAAAAGAAAAAAAAGGGGAGGGTTTTGGCAAAATGGATGTAAAAAAACTCGTCCAGGCCATGCAGGCATAACACAACTTGCCCCTGCAAGCCCCCCATATGCAGTATAACGACGTAACCTTTCGTAAACACATTAGCAATAGGGTGTAATGATTTTTTCGGAGAAGCTTTATGTTCATGTATTTGAGTCTTCCGCAAACCTACCATCTCTAACTCCTGTACAATCCTTGCCATGACCTATAGCCCTTCATCCTCACACTTTTAAGTTTGACATAACGATGTTTGAGTAGTCTCCGACAGATGTTGTTGATGCTTTTTCCTTTCCTGTGTTTCATATTCTTTGTTGACATCTTTCGGGCAAGACCTCTAAACGTCAACAAAGAGGGGCCATTGAAACACCATGGAAATTTCAAAGCCTCGGCAGTTCAGCTAAAGGCTGATGATCCAGACAAAGGGTTGCAACAGGGCGCGATGCATCAAGTTCCTTTTTCAGTCAAAGGTCTATCCTACCACGCTGCGTAGCAAAACACAAGTAAATTCCAGAGGATGGAGCAAAGCGATGGATGCACGGCGGCAAAGCCTCCAACTTCACAAGTTATCTATTTTGAAAATCTTAACTTTTGGCAAATTACGTTGTATTATGCTACATAGTGTAACATCACATTGTGCAGCGTAATATTAAAGACAGTTCACCGTAGCATCAAGGATGGCAAGCATGCAAGACTTCGACATCCCAGTAAAAATCTCAAGTCCTAAGCAATAGTCTGCAGTATAACGCACGTTTCAACAGGTTTCTTTTCCTGGTTAAGGGGCCTATTACACTACTTTAGGCAGTGCAGTGTAGTAAAAACCTCAAAAAAAGATAGAAACAGAGGAAGTGTGGCAAAAACACTTTAACTTTTGCAGTTTCATTATTTTACGCTGAATTACACTACGATGCATAATTTAGTGTAATGCAACGTAATTCAAGTAACAATAAGCACATCAGTAGTTCATATGCCACAATACGCTCTCTAGCATATTACAGCGTAATCAAAGAATAGTCTGTTGTCAAAGCCCACACGAGGGTAGTTTATGACGCACTATGCAACATAGCGTCACAAGCTTCAACGACAACACATTGAGTCAACAACATTTTATGAGTGTAGGACATGCGTCATTTAAATCACATTTTTCTCCTAACCCTAACCTTATAAATGCTCCAGTTGATGAAGATCAAAGGGGTTGGCAAATTTTTCCTTCAAGGTTGGCAAAAGAGTAAGAAAGAGAATCAACGATCGTGAGAACGCCAGAGGTGATTGACAAGAATTCTTGATCAGAAATAATCAACTACTGGATATTCTCCCACAAGTCTGACTTCCTTGCACCCAGATTGGCTAGATCAAGGTAGATTAATCCTCCCTTGTTTCATCTTTATATAACTTTCTTGTTATTGGCATATGCTTCGTCCAAACTGAAGCTCTCCTGAAGTCATTGTAGCAAACATTTTTTTTTTCATAATTAAATCCCAGATCTTTTGATCATACATTCCAGCAAATTTGATCTCTTGCATCCTAGTTAGACAGATTTTGTAATCTCATCTAAATCGTTTCATTGTCTTCAATTTCTTTCAGGATTAATGATATCGCATCGCTTTACAAAGAATCTTTGTTTCACCATCAAATTACTACCAAACATTTTACTGATTTAATAAGTCCCTGTCTGATCGACAAGACCGTTCAAGGCACCTCAGATTCATTTTTCTTTCTAGCACGGTCCTCGCATGGATTCAGAGTTAGAACTGTGTACACGGACTTTCGTTCGATATTTCCAGCGACCGACGTTTTCCGTCGTTACAAGTACCAAGCTCTAATACGACTTGTGAATTTTTGAACTTAGAAAGGGGGATGACTAAGTTCCCAAATTAAAACTTTGTAACACAAAAGCATACAGACCAAATTTAACATGGTTCCCAAACTTAGATATTCCACACTTGGAGGGTAGATCACTAGCACACCTTCAAACTTTATTACTCTCAAATGTGGTTGAAGGATCCACATCCTATATAGTCGTCAAGCCCTACTCTAGAGTGTTGTGTCACAACACTAGCCACTTAATCTTACAAGGTCTCGTCAAGCTTAGAATGTAGTTTTCAAGCTTCCATAACCTTAACAACCTTGAGCTTTGCTCCAAGGTGTTGTACTGTAGCATCAACAACTCAATCTTGTAGGATCCCAACAAGCTTAAGCAAGATGTCTTCCTACAAGAAGCACATCAATCATATAGAACAACAAAAGAGAACAATTACAGGGATAAATGCAACTTAGTTTGCTAATCCTTGTATGTTGAGGTATAGCATAGTTTACAATGAATAAATGATAATACAATGAAGAGTGATAAAAATTACAATGATTATACAATGATTACACATAAGCTTGCACATTTCTCAATGCATATGATGTATTTTTATAGCTACCATGTTTCTAAATCCTTCTTGGAACTCATGTAGCAACTAGCCAACAGTCACTAATAGTCATGCAAGACATCTTCTTCATGCCTAGGACATCTTTCTATATTTGCCTTCAATTCTAGGTAGACGTCTTTGTCTAGGAAAGACATCTTTCTTAAATCTCCATTTGGGAAAGATGTCTTTGTCTAATGAAAAACCTTTTTCTAAATTGGCTTACATTCTATGAAGACATCTTTGCCTGATGGAAGACGTCTCTTCCTAGAGAAAGATGTCTACTATTTCTTGAAGATCTCTTTGCCTATGTTCACTCCAATTCTACCAAGATGTCTATTGTTTCTTAAAGACATATTTCTTCATCTTCCTTTGCATAATGAATTCTTCATTGCTTATCCAATAGCTTTCACAATCCATATTCTTATCCTACAAGTACAATAATCACACACACATGTAAACAACCTTGTGTTCTATTTTTCTTAATGTTATGACATGCCAAAACCAAAAGGTCCACATAAACAAAGTGAACATGGTAAAACATGAAGTTATATAGAGGCTTTCTAAAGTCAATTGATGAGAAAGAAGGTCAACAATGTAAAATAAAGCCAAAAACAAGGTTAAATATATGAGAATGGAATACATCTGAAAAAAATTGGTTGATACTAGTTAAACAAGGTTATATTTTTCAATATTTAGGCCTTAGAGAGCCATGGTATGTGGCTACAAGGTTTTTGGGAAAGTTTGGGTACATGAGGGGGTCATTCTGAGGCTATTTTGAAGCAAAAATGGCACTTTTCTTGTGACTACATTGGGCCCTATGGGTGACTACATTGGCCCAATGTAGTCATCCCTTCTCCAACGTAGTCCACATTTAGAGACAATTTCCCAAGCTTAGCAAGTTATTTTCAGGATTTTGATGATCTAAACAGCTAGCATAAGGGGTAGGCATTGAAGATTGGAAAGTTTTAACACCATTTTGACTTCCCAGAAGGTTAAAAAACTTAATTCAAGGGGTGACTACATTGGGCTAAGAGGTACTAGCATAGTCACAAGAAATGAATGAGTTTGTATGGTTACTAGGATTAAAATAGAGTGAAATTTGCAATTTGGAGCCATGGGATAAGGTTCTAGTCATTCTATGTAAATTTTGAACCATTTTGAGCTACTTACTATTAATTTTTGTTGCTACAGTTTTCTTTTTAACTAGGACTACACTAGTCCAGCGTAGTCCTTACCTTCCTCAACATAGTTATGAGTGGAAAATGGATTTTTATGAGTTTCATAGCTCAATCAACCATCCTAATGGACTTTTGAGGTCAATGGTATTGTTGGCTATGGTTTTGCTACAAAAATTGCTAGTTTTCATGCTTGTTTAGGTCTTGGATGGCCAAGTATCATGGGACTACATTGGGCATGTAATTCTAGCATAGCCAAGGATTTGATATGGGAAAATGTTAAAAAAGAATGAAGTTTAGCTCATTTCCCAAGGTTCAATAGGTCTTTCTAGGAGTTTATTTAGGCTATTTTAGAGCTAGTTTGACTATTTTGGAATGAACTACACTAGGCCTAGGTAGTGACTACACTAGACCAATGTAGTCCCAATCATCATTAGCATAGTTGCATTCCAAAAGTTGAAGAAAGTGAGTTTTATTGCTAGAATTGACTTTGGTAGTGTCCTAAGACTTCCAAAAAATGAGTTCTAAGTTATTTCTAGAAATTATTTAACTATTTTAGGTGGAAAACACTAGGCCTATACAAGGACTACATTGGCCTAGCATAGTCCCAATATCATTTTAGCATAATGAGTTTAGAAAAAATGAAACAAGAAAGTTTTACTACCAAAATCAACTTCGATGGGACCCAAGACTCCTAGAAGTGCACTTTTAGCAATTTTGGACAATTTTTGGGCAAGTTTATGGGGACTACACTAGGCCTAGAGGGGGACTACACTGGCCCAACATAGTCCCAACCCATCCTTCATGTAGTAAGATTTCAAGAATCAAAAATGATAAGAGAAGTTGGGTTCCATGGCTAGACAAGCTCTGGTGGTGTGCTAGGCTTAATTAGAAGTGGATTTGGTGTTTTTCTAGTAGTTTACTATGGACTATGCTAGGGTTTGAGGTGGACTACACTGGCCCAACATAGACCCAGTCTCTTGTCAATGTAGTAAAGGTTTGGGAGCCCCAAAATGATGAATTTTGGCTTAGTATCAAGGTATGATGGTCTTAGCACATCCTAGCAAAGTTCTATATGAAAAAGGGTGCTTTCTTGCTTAAATTTGCCTTGGTTTAGAAGTCAACATGTGGACTACATTAGGATTGGACTGGGACTACACTGGTCTAATGTCGTCCCATCTTCCATCAGCATAGTCTAGTCTTGAAATGGTTGGTAGGAGTTTCCATGGTTGACAAAGGTTTCTAACAAGGTCCAATGTCATCCCATCTTCCATCAATGTAGTCCATGGCCTAGTGTAGCCCCAATCTCCCCTAATTTCGTTAATGTTGGGATGCTCAAAATGATGAAAAATTGTAGGATTTTTTGTTTAATAGGCCCAAATGAAGACCTAGGGTTTATGCACAATACTTTTAGGCCATTTTTTACAAGTTTTCTTTCAATTTTGGGGGACTATGCTAGGCCTAGGTAGGGACTACACTAGCCTAGCATAGTCCCAAGTTCCATCCAACATAGTCAAGGTGGACATAAGGAAAAGTGATGAAAAATGTCAATTTTTGAAGTCAAAATGACTTATATAAGGTTTTAAGGTTTACTGACAATGAATTTAGGTCAATCTCTAGTAATTTTGATTAGTATTTCTATGGAATACACTAGACTTGGAGAGGGACTATGCTAGGATAACATAATCCCAACCTTGCCTCAGCGTAGTCAAGGTGGTGGTGGTCAAAAATAATGAAAAATAGAAGTTCTAAAGTCACACAAGCTTAGGCAAGGTTTTTAGGGTTTTTTCAATAACCATTTTAGGCATTTGAGATAATTTTCAAAAAAAATTTGATGGACTATGCTAGGCCCTAGCTAGAACTATGTTGGCCCATTTCTAGGGCTTTTTGATATCCTTTATCAATTTTTGGTGGACTACGTTGGCTCTTAGACTAGGACTATGCTAGCCCAATGTAGTCTAGCTCTTCCCATCAGTGTATTCCATGTGATGGATGTCAAATAATGAAGAAACTAGGTTTCATGGTTAGACAAGCCTAAACTAGAGTTTTAGAGCTTATCAAAGTCAAGCTACATCATTTTTTGTATTTTTTGATGATTTTAAGAATACTACGTTGGGACTTGGGTAAGGAATATGTTGGCCTAGCATAGTTCCCACTCCCCATCTAGCATAGTCAAAATTTTCATGATTAAAAATGGAAAAAGTACTAAGTTTTGACCTAGTTTCTAGTTCCCTAGAGTTTTGGGGTTCTCAGGAGGGAAGTTGAAGTTTGTGGATGATGGATTCTTGGACTTTGAGTGGACTATTCTAGGCACCTACTAGGACTACACTAGCCCAATATAGTCCTCTTAATCCTTAGTGTAGTCCCATGTAGGACCTCAGATTTATGAGTTTTCTTTGAATTTCGGGTCAATTCATTAATAGTTTGAGATTACTAGGGGTCTTGGAGAGGTGTGGAGACTTTAAGAGGTAGTGTTGGAAGTGTGTGATGGTCTACATGATGCCCTTAAGCCTTAGACCCTGGGACAACACTAGCCCAACATAATCCCTAGATCTCCCCAATGTAGTCATGGGGAAGAGGAAAAAAGTGGCATCATTTGCTACATTTGATCATGTTTTAGGCTTGTTGGAAGCTCATACTAGGGTTTAGAGAGATGGGAAGCCTATCCAAGGTTGGCTAGAGATTGGATAGACTAGGAGAAGTCCATTCCATCATGGAATATTCTAGGCTAATGTGTGCCACCTCCAGGTCAGCATAATCACATGGGAAAATAATTTTTAGATGAATTTTGGTGTCTTTTGGCCACTCAATTTGTGCCTAGATTGACACATACCTGTTTAACTTGATCATATGACTTTTTGGTAGGCATGAAGTTCCTAGGATTGTGTTTTGGAGACAAATGAGATGTGGCACTTATCCCAAGGCTATATGAATGGAATATGTCATCTATTCCATTGCTTCCCCAATGTACTTGAGCTTGAAAGCCTTAATTTTTTCTTATGAGAATGGATATATATTATAATGTTTTAGTATTATATGATTGTTGCTTCAGATTTTTTGATCAATTTGGGTTTTCAACCACTTGATTCAGCCTTATGATTAATTTTTTATGGGTGTTTCCATTAGGCTATGTCAAGTGGATTTTTAGCTCTTGGCCATTTTCAAGGAAAATATTAGTATTTTTTCTATAGTAAATGGTATTAATTTTTGAGTTTTATGATTAAGGATATTTATTTCATTGTTCAAGATTCCAATGGTGATGGAATCATCAAATTTGGATGAATTGTTTATTCTTAGTGAGTGTTTCTATCAGGTCACACAAAATGGGTTTTTGCCTATGATTGCCATGGTCATGTCAAGTTTACAATTTTTTTCTAAAAATGTAGTTAAGATTTTTTATGTTTTCTTTTTATGCAATTTTAGTTCGTGATTCTATGATTCCAATGGCTATGGAATCATCAAATTTTGTTAAGAGGTTAATTTTTTACAAATGTTTCCATAAAGATGTGAGAAATTAAGGTTTTAAGGTTGTTATGCACTTACCCCTGTGAAGATGGGCAACATTGAGACTTTGGAAAATGTTTTCCATAAAAATCCCATGATCCTAGGAATTTTTAAAGTGTTAGAAAAATTTTAGAAGTGTTTTGAATTAAATTATATCATTTTTATTAATGATTTCCCATGGTCATTTTGGTGTGAAGTGTAAATTTCAATTAAATTTTAGTTATGGACTTAGATTATGTTTTGGGTTTTTCTTAAGCATGGAATCTAATGTGTACACCAAAATCTTAGTTCTACAATGTCATTTCCATGTTCTTGGTTTTACTCTATCATTTTTCTATTTTTGGCTATAAATGTCATTTTCCTTTTTTCAATTGTAAATGGTCATTTTTGTATTTTTTTCACTGTAAACTGTTATTTTGTAGGCCATAAGGATGTAAAATAAGCTGTAAACAAGTTATAGATATTTGCTAGTATAAGGCCATGGTGCACCATACAATGCTTGCTAGTTTTAAGCCTTAGTGTATTGTAGGGTTGCTAGTTTTAGGCCTTAGCAGACCAAAGTGTTGCCAATTCTAGGCCTTAACAGGCCACTATCTAGACATTTTTTAGAAAGTATGGGATGCTCTTGAAAGAGAATATAAGGATAAAACCAACAATTCAACATGATATAATGTAGTAAAAGTAAACCAATGGTCATTAGCCAAAGAAGGAATAAGACATTTACTATGAACTTGTTACTTGATCTTTGATAGATCGATGGGCTTTCCTTATGTGATCCTAGTTTCATCATTTTCTTCATTCAAAATGACAATGGATAGGTACTCTTGTTGATCATTTAGCATATTAGAGTTGTTGCTACTAGCATTATAGTTGTTCTCGTCATTGGTTTTGCTTTTGGTACTAGCCCCAACTTGAGTTTTTGGTATCTCCTCATGAAACTCCACCTCCAAACCTCAATTGATGTTAACATAGTTAATCGATAGTAGTGATACAACGTATTCATGAATAAAAATTTCCCCTCCCTTGTGTGGAGCTTTGCTAACCATGATCTTCCTAAGATCAAGTTGTAACTAGATGTCTCTTCAACTACTAAGAAGCTGGCAAATGTGGGAAACTATTCCCCAGCTATGATATCCAAGGAGATAAAACCTCGCACCACTACGTGTGAGTTGTTGAATGATTTAACTGCTAAGGTAGTGTTCTATTGGATGTTCTCAGTTAGGCGTAGCATGTCAACAATGGAAAATGGTAACACATTCATGGCTACCCCATCATCCACATAGACATGGTGAACCTTGTATCTGCCAACATGCATAGTGATAAGGTAGGGAGCATATAGCACTTCTCCATTTTTACAGTCATTTTTTAGTTCACTATCATGAAATTTGAGCATGGGTTGATGTCCATTTTTCCTAAGTAAAGCTTTTCAATGATAGAGTGAATCAACTCTCTATTAGTAGGCATGTTTCTACTCATAGGGATAGAGGTTAACACTTAAGCTAGTGCATCCCTATGTGTAGGAGAAGTCATGACTAGGTTGTACAAGTTTAGTGATGTGTTATTTTTCTTTAATGACCATTAGGCTTGGTCCATTGTTATAAGGAAGCTCTTTTCCTTAGCATGTAAGCTTTCAACCTTAGTATTCTTAACCTTCTCCATCCTTCCTAGCATTTGTGGCTTTGGTTTTGGTGCATTTGCTTTAGGCCCCTTGTTCATGGGTGTAGTTGGTCTTGGTTGGTTACCTTCAGTAGGCTTATTTACTAGTTTGGAAAAAAGTTACTTTCACTACCATTGGATGATGGTTTCTTACTAACCTCTAAGTTGTGAATCACTATAGGTGGGCTTTGGTCATGGGTTATTATAGGATTACCTGTTTAGGGTGGAGGGACCCAAATAACAAATGGCTTCCTAGGCTTTGGAGGATTAGCAACTTGTTGATCACATTATGATTTTGAAGTCACTGAAGGTGGGACATCTATGATAAAATGCTTCTTAGGGGCTAGAGGGGGTGGTACCCATATAATGAAGGGCTCTCTAGGATTTTTGTTTTGGGCATGTGGTGGTACTCTAATGACAAATGATTCCCTAGGAGGATTAGACCATTTGGTTTCTATGAATGAGATTATAGTATAGGAGTTGTTGTTGGCTTTTGGAGGGCTGGGATAATTCAACACTAACTCTCCATGGTCTATCATCTTTTGAACATCATCTTTTAATGCTAAGCAAAATTTGGTATCATGACCATCCAATTGATGATAATAGTAATACCTATCCATTGTAAAGCACTTTGGTAGCTTCGAATTATCTTTGGTAGCTATCGATGGATCTCAAGCTATGTCACAAAGATGATCATACCTCTTACAAGCCTCCTTAGATAGTTTCTTATGCTTTATATGGTTGTTTCCAAGCAACTATTCTAGAAGCTTAGAGGTCTTTAGAGTTAACCTTGTGTACTTAGACCTGTTCTTTGGCCCAAAGTTTGATCTCAATTGATTTGGCCCATTGGAAGTGGATGGTTGGGATGAGTTAGAAGATGTTTTGCATGATGGCAATCCCCTTCTCTCTCCTTATTTTATCTCTTTTTCTTCTGTGGCCATAAGTGTGTGTTCTTGTTTGGTTTTATTACTGTCCCTTCTTGCATGTTGATTTTTATAGGCCACGTAGGCCATTTATAGTAATTCTAGAATGGGCTGCTACCACAAAACCCATCCATTTACTATAAATAGTAAAAAAATTTGTGACTACACTAATACCATTCCTACTATGTTGGCATTGGTGGACTACGCTGAGGTAGTTGAAAAGTGGCAAAAATGATGGGAAATGTGAAAAAAGTTGGAATCTACAAAAATGATGGAATCCATTGGAAAGTGTCATGCTTGGTGGAGAATTTTGTCTACATAGGTCATTGCTGACTTGTGATGACTAAGCTAGCTATTGTTGAAAAAATGGAAATTCCAACAATCCCAACATTGCACTTATGCTGGGTCTTAGTACTCACTACGCTAGCTACTATGACTGTAGCTATTATGACTATTGAAAATGTAGTTATTATAACTACTAAAAATGTAGTTACTATGAATACTAAAAATGTAGTTACCATGACTACTAAAAATGGCTCTCGCCTAGTTAGGGGCTATACCCCTACAAAAACACATGAAAATTCCAATTTTAGCCATTTTAATGGCATTTTTAGCCTTCCCAAGCCCAAATGTGAACATTGGGTACCTTCTTCTACCTAGGAAACAAGGAAATAACAACTTTTGAAGCATTTTTTGGCTACAAAAAGCTAAAGTATGCAAGATTGTAGCTCATTGACTACACATCTCCCATTTACAATGAATCCTTATCCCAAGTTGGAAAATAAAGGTTTCAACGTGAAATTTGATGGTGTTTCACTACCTAGTGTGTGGGGGTCTCAACATGTGAGACTATTCGTCCTTAACTATCCTGAACCTACAAAGTAATGATTTTCAAAATTTTAGTTCCATTTTTTTTCTAGTGAATGAAAGAAAAATGGTTGAAAAAAAACTACAAAATTCCCATGGTGAAAATAAGGATTGCAATGTGCACTACAACTACAAAGGCAATGTAGATGGTTGGGGTAGCACTATGCACTACACTATAACATTCTATGCTTTATAATGTAGGAAATGAAAGTAGCATTGCACACTATAGATAGAAAAATTTAAAGTGACAAGTGTTGTAAGTTAACAAGTTTTAGGCCACATGTTGGGCCCTAGAAAAATCCAAAATAGATTTTAAAGTTGAAAAAAAAGCCAAAAAAAAATTGTAGGTCATACTCTGGGTTTTGAAAAAACCAAAAACAAATTTTAGAAATTAAACAAAGCAAGTTTGATGGTAGGCCATACACTAGGTTTTGGGAAATCCCAACACAAATTTTTGTTACATGAGATAAGTTCACAAGCTAAGGCCAACACTAATGGAAGAAATATTGAAGTAGATTTTAATGAAGAAGTTAAGTAGAGGTCCTCCTTCTAGCATGAAAAAACTATAATGATTGAAACATTTAGTGCTAGAAGGCCAAAAATTTTATCATGAAATAGTTTTGCTCATAGATCCACAAGTCTCAAAAACCATGCATGAGCATCTCAAATAGCCTTGTCAATCACTTAAGGACTTGGAGGGTCTATTATAAATTTTTAAGAAAATGTAAATGAAATGCTAATCTAAGAGCCAAGATCTAGGAACAAAGAGAAGAAAAATAATATGACCAAAAATAGGAGACTACAAACTTTTATATTAAATTATTTGTGGAAGAAAATTTTAGAAAATACAAATTATGGATTGTGAAAGCCCGAGAATACAAAAATGTCTCTAAAACTCCATGTAGACAACAAGATGTGTTCTACAACCTCCACTTGTCTTTCTCCATTCAATCTTCTACTGAAATTTTCTTTCCTTTTGATGGGATGCAATATCGCATGGGCTATGATATCATGTATACAATATTGTATACGTGATATCGCATCTTCCCCTGTGATATCGCGTACGTGATATTGCAGTGTGCCATAAATTCTATAAATAAGAGGTGGCTCTCCCTCTTTTCTTCATATAGATCTAGAACTTAGCCAAACTCTTGCCATTTTTCCATTCCAGAGTTAGAATAATTTCCATGTGCCCGCAATAGGAGTCCCAAAGTGAACGGATCTTTATTCGAGAAATTTTGTACCTGAGCAAACAATTGTGTATGGAAATAAAGATAAAATTTTGGATAAACCTTATAGTGCATGGACTAAGCTAAATAGGACTTTAATTTTTGTTAATTTTTTAAATGATTTCTTAAGGGCTTAATCTTTCTCAAACTTCAACTCTCATAGTTAAGTGCATTCAGTACAACCACTTCGAGCACGTGCATTATGCTTGGTAATCCCAGTAACGAATAGCATTTGGTAATCCCAATAGTGTTGCATTGGTTAAAGGTGTAAAATGGTGAGTGGGAATGGATACTAATGCTAGGTTAATTAAGGATTTGTTAGTGCAGGTTAGTTACTTAGTCTCTTCACGCTTTTCCCTCTTAGCATAGGCGATAAAAACATAAAAGATATAAAAATCACATGCCTTAAGCTTACTTAATCATACAACCGTGACAAGTACAAGTAAGCTTGGGAAGATAATGATTGATTAACCTTAGCTATTCCATAAGGCATGTAGGCACTTTGTTTGGGAGTTCGACCATATCATGCGTGTAACGTTCATATTCATATGGTTGAGTGTAGGGGTACCTCACCACTCATCATTGGCACGATTGTTGGGGACTAAGTTTTTTGTGCACTAAGTAAAACATAGGAAATCATCCACATTGTTGGGAAGCTTAAAAGAACCCTTAGGATTAATTAGAAGAAAATTTAAACAATGGTCAATAGCACATCGACAAGATAACAATGTCTTCTTCTTTTCATAAAAGCACTTCACCACCTAGGGATCACACAAGAGACAGTTGGTGATCTAACATACATAACTGAGAACCGCTAGTTCCTCAATAGTATCGGGTGGTATATACTCATCTCAATGAGTATATATCCAATTTTACTTTTATCCTCCATCAGGATGAACAACTGCGTTAGCGAGATTTGGAAGGTAACATAGTGTTACCCCCAAATCGTGCAATCCCCAACATGCTCCTTCATGCTCTTGCACAAATAGGCATGACATAGCTATACACTAAATACGTTGCATGTGATTATGACACAAGGGATTAGCATCCCATAGTGGCACAACATTTAAGGGACTCGCGGTAGGAGAGCTACCATACATCGTTGAAGGGCAAAGGGGTCCTGCACGTCCTAAGCGAAATTGGAGATGGTGAACCAGTTATAACAGGTTCTCCATAAAATGATGTTTCCCCTCTAACTATGGTGAGGAGGTGGGGTATCAAAACCTACACTCCATAATTCACAACCTGGGTTCTGATCCCCATGAATACCAAGTGTTCATTGAGGGAACACAAACACATGACAAGGACAGGCATTTGGATCGTCATCACGATCAGGGCTAGAACCACCGAAGAGAAGGTAAGAAACATCATCATGGTGATGGTTCCCCTTCTTCTTCACCTTCATCACATCATTCACCCTCTCCTTCCACATTAGGACATAGTCACAAAGACCACAACCATGAGGATAAGGGTAATCAAGATGATAGACCTCGATGAGAGAGTTAAGAGCAAGGATGAGGGCATTCTAGAGAATTAAGGCATGGTAGAAGGGAAAGTAGGGAATAGCGTAGGCATCATAGATGCCATGAAAGGAATGATAATGAAAAACTCCTACTAGAAACCCAGAGTATGTTAGACATTACAGAGGCTGTTAGAATACCTACAAGGCACCAGAAAGATAGTCGGATTAAGAGACTAGACATGAATAATATCCCACAATTTGAAGGGGGATATAATGCTGATCCAGAAAATCACTTACAGGAATTTCATAATGCCTATTCCTTCTAGAATATTGAAAATGAGTGGTAGAAGTTAAATTTGTTTCCCAGGACACTCATAAAAGAAGCAGAAAGTTGGAACTGGTCTTTTGAGCTAGAATCCATTAGAAGGTGGAGTAAGATGCTAGAACTATTCAACAATAAATATCAAACGTACTCCAGAGTGTCGAACTTGCATAAAGCAGATCCAAGGATGGAAGAAAGGTAATCACGAACCCTTGGGTGCTGCCATGGGCTGATATTATGCATTTTTACATCATTTCCTGGGCCATGGTTACGCACAACGAGATCAACTACACCACCTCGTAGATGGCCTAAGACACAAAACTAGGAGAACCCTTGGGACATATGCCCAAGGGAGAATATCTAAACTTAGGTCCCATGAAGTTCATAGATTGTTGGAGAAAGTAGCTAAAGAAGAAGGGGAGCTACAGAAAAGAGAAAGCATAGAAGAGTATAACCATGATCCTTCCCTCCGAAGGGAGTAAGATTTTGTGAGGAAGAGGATGAGTCACCACTCGAGGAGTTGGTGAATAGAAAAACCTTACTACTTCAAAAGCTAACAACCAAAATGTCAGCTAAGGTTGATCAAATGTGAGACTCCTTAGATAGTAGATTTGAAACCGTTCTCAAAATCATAGAGGAGTCTAAGGAGCGAAGTAGCATAAGAAAAAGAGGAGAGATTCAGACCATGCACGTAACAAGGGTATGAGAAAAATGACTATCCCCGATGAGGTTGTGGATTCCAATATGGATGATGAATGTGGATGTGAAATATGCCATTATGACCATCCTAAGGGATGTTGCCCAATAATATCACATCTACAAGAGTCTGGGGTATATGCGCTCAGCCCAAGACTTAACAAACGGCAAGCACCCTGAAGGTTACCTTATCCCCAAGGTAACCCAAGGTAGTTTCACCAACCCTTAACGTATTATCCAAGTGGAACTCTACCACAACCTATCGAGCAAAACCAGTAGTGGCAATACCCACAGTCATGGGGGATGCCACCGCCTAGGCAACAATACCCTTACTGGCAACCAGATCCATACAGCTATTACGTGTAGCAGCCGATTTCTCCAAGTGACTTTATGGGTTATGTAACCCCACAACATCACTACCCAATTCAGGATTATTTTAAGACTCCCTCTCCTGGAAGGGACACTCCACATGCATACCATCCTCTGAATCCATCCGCACCTCTTACGTCAGTAACTCCATCACCAACTGCTGGAACCATGCAAAGGGTATTTCCCACTCAACCACAACAACCTAATGTCACAAGGGCTTCAAATCTTCAATTCTCAGTTGGTTCTAACAATCTTATGCCAAAAAGACATTTCTTTAGAACCAACTATCCAACTAAGTCCTCACCATCACAAGTGTAACGATGGAAAATGTTGGTCGCTGGAAATACCGAGCAAAGTTCTGTGTACACAGTTCCAACCCCGGATCCATGTGAAGGTCGTGCTGGAGAAAATGAATCCGAGGTGCCCTAAAAGGTCTTGTCGATCAGACAGGGACTTACTTAATTAGTAAATTTTGTGATAATTGGATTACAAGATGACAATTTCGATGACGAGATATGATATCAGTAATCTCGAAGGTAATGAGAACGATGTAAACGATTCAAAGCAATTGCAAAATCTATGTAGATAGGATGCAATAAATTGAATTTAGAGAATGTGCAATCCTAAGATCTAGGATTTAGCTTATAAATAAATATGTTGAATATAATGATTATAGGCAAAATTTGGTTTAGATGAAGCACATGCCAAGAATAGGAAAGTTATTCAGAGCTGAAACAAGCAAAGGTTGATCTACCTTGTTCTAGCCAATCTGGGCGCAAGGGAGTCAGACCCAAAGTAGGATGTCCACTAAATGAAATTTTCTGATCAAAAGCTCTTGTCTATCACCTTCGACATTCTTTCAATTGTCAATCCTCTCTTGTTCTCTTGCTAGTCTTTGCCAAAAATTGTCAACAATTGTCAACAAAAGAATATTTCTCACCGAGAAAATTTTCCAACCCTTTGATCATTGTCAACTAGAGTATTTATAAGGTTACGGTCAAGAGAAAAACACGGTTTAGATGACACATGTCCTAAA
>MNCI01010282.1:300998-311018 GCA_015680685.1 Gnetum montanum
GAAGAAGAGGACGAATTCGCTGCCCAATCTGAACATGAGGACTCCTATCACACTCTTAGTCCGCAAACACACATTAGTCCCATGTTCCATCTGGGTACAGGGGAGATCATGCCCCTCCAACACCTTAGGTTCACCCAGGCCCAAGCACCGCCACCAGAAACATCAACACTAGTGCATATTCCTCACCCGAGCAACCCCCAACCCAACACTTTCCCTCTCACAATTATCCCCGCTGCAGCTACAGGCTCGTCCTCACAAGCACCGCCCCCTCATGACAATGTGGGAGTGACATTCCCACCCCAAGTGATAGGGATGCCACATGTGATACCAGCATCGACATCCGCTCACTACATCCTGCACATTCAAACGCACGCAGCCCCCTCGACCGTCGTAACCCAATAGGGGGTCCCTTCGCACAACGTGGCTGGGCAATGGCTAGCAATGGGTGTGCCGTCACACCAACCCTCTCACCACCACGTGCCACCCCATACGACTCCACCAGCCAGCATTCCCCAGGTACAACACCAACCACAGCAACAACAAACTTTTCCCTATAATGTGCCAGCCATAGTGCCACCCACTGTAAACATCCCACAAGCACAACCACTGGCCGCGCAGCTTTCGACCTTTCAACCCACCATCCAATAGTCTAACCTATACAATATACCACAACCACAAGTTTCCTTGTTACCTAGTGCCCAAGATTGGGCAGATGCCAAGAAACTGATGCAAAAATTAACTGACGAGGTAAAGCGCCTCAAAACAACTGCCGACAGAGAGCTAAAGGTAGTGGACTTCTACCACGATGACCCCATCAGTCCTTCCGTCCCACCTCTAACCTTGCCCAAGGGCATTTCATTACCAACACTAACTAAATATAATGGGGAGACAGACCCCAATGCACACCTCATAACGTTTAGGTTAGAGTGCATGTTACTCCAGGCGTGGCCCCATGCCATCTTGCAAGTGTTCCCTATGTCCCTTGCCGGGAGAGCACTCGATTGGTACCGGGCCTTGCCAAGGAACTCTATATTCTCCTTGGAAAAGTTGCTACACCATTTCATGACTCAGTTCAAGTATAACTTGAAACCTAAGGCGACACTGTATAGCCTCATACAGGTTAAACAAGCACCGCTTGAACCTGTACAAAAATTCATTCAGAGGTGGAGTGTTACGCTCAACGAGCTACACGAGCCAATCTCCCAAACATACCTGCTCACAATTCTGAAAGGGGCTGTTAACATTTCTTTAAATCCAAGCTATACTACCTTAATGCGTGTAACCTTAACCAAGCTTTTGTGCAAATCAAAAATATAGAAGAGGCGGCTCAAAACAACCACAACCCTGCATACCTAGCCTTTAAAAATCAACACACTAAAAAAGATAAAGAGAAGGCTAAGGCAACTATAGCTGCAATAGCGGGAACGCAACAACAAAACAAACCATCAGTAACCCCTACTAACTATAATAAACCTACTCCCACAACCGCGCCGGAATCATCATCGCAGAACCCAACAATGAACCGTACATGAAATTTCAAGAGGAAAGAATCCTCTCAATACATGCCTCTGCCAATGAAGCCATCCCAGATCTTCGATCAACTCTTGAAGGCTGGGTTGATGAAACATAAATAGTTATCCCCTGCGGCCATCTAGAGACATGACCGGTTCTGTCACCTTGTTCAGAACCCAAGCTTAGCAACACCAGATGAGCCTCCCATACCCAAAGGCTTTAGAATGGATCGCTTTTGCAACTACCATCAACGCAATGGGCACGGTACGAATTACTATTTTACCTTGAAGCAAGATATACAACGAATGATCGACGAAGTTCAAATAACCTTTGACGAGGCCAACCCAGTCCAACCATAGAATCAAGCTATGGGGGTGTATAAAGACCCTCTAAACACCAAAGAGGCACCGTATGTTATCAATACAATCTACCTTGATGATGATTTCGGGATATCCAACATCAACACCGTCTATCTTGAGTATAAACAACAAACACCTAATAAGCTGTTCATAGTTCGTGTTCCTCCCACTGCGTCTACACCCATGCCCCAACCGTTGCATGCCCCACAGCAGTTGTTCAAGTGCCTCCAACTGTATCAATGTCTAACGCCATGACACGTGACAAACCATACGTGGTGCATGTCCCTCCTGTCATTCCCTCAATTGCACCCACCCATTCTACTCGGCCTACCCCTTTCGTAGTCCGAGTACCACCAGCTATTGCAACAGTGGAGGTCCAACCTCTACCGCAACCAACCCCATATGTCGTTAGGATACCCAAAAATCCTAATGATTACAAAGCCTCCACCTCACAAACGCAAGGCAAACCCAGCCCCTACGTCATTAGGGTACCTGGCCAGCCTTCTACTCAACCACGCCCGACCGTCCAACCGCAACCTCGCCTGGCTCCATATGTGGTAAGAATCCCAGGGCAACCTGAGGCTCCAAAACCAGCTCCACCTCCACGCCACACACGAGAACGTTTAGCAGATAGGCTTACGCGTGAATGCTTAGAGAAGGAGCGTCAAGGGTTAGCTCTGGGGTCACCTAAGCCCACTCCACTTAGCTCCATACCTATGTCGTCACCTAACAACCAACCAGACACAGGCAACGAAGGTGAATCATCTGAAAAACATGAACCACTTAAAACGACAGCTTTGAACAAAAATGACAAACCAAAAAAACATGAAATAAAACTGTTGGGCCCAATGGACCCAGTTATCATTGATAAAAATGCCCCCAATAGTAGAGACTTGGCAACGGCTCTGACATAAGTCACCCAAGCATTGAAGCAAAAGAACACTTCACTAAGCTTGTACGACTTGGTTCTAATGTCTCAAACACATCGGGAAGCTTTGGTACGTATGTTAACTTCGATCCCGATAAGCAAGGACTTGCCCCCAAATGAACCCTCTATTCATGCGGTAATGTACTCGCCTCATGGGACAACTCCTAAACCATTAAGCTTCCATAATGACAATATTAAGGTGGACAAAAAAACAAGGGAGATAACAACAACCCCCATGTTCATAACAATACGTATAAACCAGTTCAAGATACATAGGGTCCACGTAGACGATGGAGCCACAACAAACGTAGTACCATACCCCATCATTGAGCAACTAGGGCTTACTGAATTAATCAAACCAACCGCAACTACATGTTTAAAATCATTCAGCGGGTCACGCGTAATGGTCAAAGGCACAGTGACCTTAGACTTCATAGCAGGGGATCAATTTTCCACATCTACCAACTTTGTGGTGGTCGATGAAATGCCAGGATTCAACCTAATACTAGGAAAACCCTAGTTGGCTCAATTGAAAGTAGTCTCCTCCCCTATACATCAAGAGATTCACCTGCCTTATCAGGGTGGTGAAATCATCATACACGGGGAAGCGGCTACACCTATTATTTCATCACACATGGACATGGACCAAGGCTCAGAGGTCGAGCTTGAGGAGCCTAAGCGAAATGATAAAAATGCACAACAACTGGTAAACAGTGAACCTTTAAACATGAAACAAGATCCACCTAAAACGGAAACACCTGCATCTGACATTGCACACACACCATCTCGATTAGAAACTAATACAAAACCCCCACCAACTACCACAACTTCTAAAAACACTAACACAGAAGCCATTCCATTAGACGTCCCTTGGGCTGAATTACCATTCAATGTGATTAGCGAAGGGGATGCTAAATACAGAATCATACCCGTTAACACATCGCCTAACATTAAAAGGAAAAAAATTAAAAAACTATTACAATAATATCAACACGCCCAGTCCAAAACGACGTTAAACTATAACATGTCCGAAATGACATTAAACTACAACACCTAAAAAAAAAGACACTAAGCTACACTCCAAGTCTAGAACAACGTTAAACTATCATGTCCACAAAGACGTAAAACTAGCCACGATTAGCAATGATCGGTCAACAGAAAAATCCACCCATGTCATCTGAAATGTCCTTTGCCTACATCGGGGCCCGAAATGACCTTAAACTAGTGCGAATTTGGCCCGAAATGGCCTTGAACTAGTTCCTACACCTATACTTTGTTTTCCTTTTTGCCTATCATTTATAATTACTCCAATGCGTCACGCTTAAGGCAAAAAAGTAAACCAAACATGTCATGTGTGCAAATAAACTCAAAATCAACAAAAATATTTTATATATATGCAATGACATACAATTACAAGAGTTAACTGTTTTCCACCGTCTCTTTAAAATACCTCAAAGTTTTCAATTTACAATTCCCGTATCAATTGGAATCAGACTAGTCCTGTAAAACAGAAAACTAAAAATAAAATTAGAAACTAAGTATCTGGGACGGGAGGATCATCCCCTTTAGATCCACTAGCGTCAGGGGCCTCTGCTCCACTGGGGCCAGCCTCTTGAGCATTGTCACCGCCTTCATCCTGAAAGTACAAAATGAGACAACCAATATAAGAACAAGAGAGTGTTAAAGTTTCAAACATTCTTTAGCAAGTCAAGTTCACAATGATAAAATACTTACCATAGGAGATCTCCCCAAACCAAACTCCAATTGACGAAGGATTTCCTCCTCTGAAACACTAGCCCAATCTGTTTCACCGAGGCCTAGGTCGACGTCTGCCAAGGTCTTTCCCTTGTCAACAGCTAACCAGATAGGACGTTTCAGAGGGAATTCACCCACAGTAACTTCCCCAGAAGCAGTGGTAATAACCCTCTTAGGAGATTCCATCTCAACTATGGTGTTCTCCGCAAAAGTATTGAACGTAGAACGTAAGCCCAAACCCTCTACGAACATCTCAAGTTGTTGTTTCTCTATAGAAACTTCTTTCAATGATTTCTTATAGTGGTGCTTATGATTCTTCTCATCTTGACCCCACTTACGCACCTTGGAGGCAAATGCCTTCCAATCCTAACACTTAAGATTCAATAGGTCTATTTTGGCTTTACGTTCCACGAACCTCCGAGTTAGCGATGCATGGCGATTTAACAAGTTCCAATATCTATTATACGTAATCTCAAATGTTTGCCAAGAACTATCGCCTACTAATCAGGCCGAAGCAAACTCATAACGAGCTTTGAGGTCATCGCGTTTGGCTGATAACTCGGAGACTTCATTCTCCTTTGCCTAGATTTGCAACCATAGTTGTTCGATGGATCACCTACAGGTCCACACCGACTTGGCGTTATGGACAAGGCTTTCCGCCACTTCATCATAAACCAGCCTCGATACCTATTCCACTTCTGGGGGGAGCGTAGGCAAACTGTCGATGCTAATCACCTCGGAGGGATCCCACCTCAACTTGGCACTTATGCGTACGAAACGATCAAATGGAAAGACAATAGAAGCAAGGTGTGACACTCTAAAATGCCAAACTATTTAAAAATCGCATACCTATTTCGGGGTGGGTCTCCTGAATTCGCTCGACGACTTCTTCTGTAATCCCAGCCACAAAATCCATCTTACTTGGCATTTCGAAGCAAGTAAATGGCTCACAAGTGCGGGAGCTAACCTTAGCAGTCCTCTCAGGGGGAACCGTCTTCATCGGTACATCTAACCGCATCGTCCTTGTTTTTCTCCCTTCGTCTGAGAAAAATGAAAATCTAAAGATAAAATACCACAGAAATGACAACTAACAGGACAAGTTGAAATAAGATAAAGATAAAACATACCATGCCCCTCGTCACCTTCTGGGGGAGCGCCTAAATCTAGATCTCCCTGAAGAAACCTATGGAACATTTGATCGACACCACCCTGGTCATCCAGTAGCTCAGTTTTCGTGGTGTTCTCCTTTAATTCCTTAGTTCCTCCTCCCTGATCTTTACCCACATTTTCCTCTTCATTATTTCTCTCCGTATTCGTCTCCTCCTCCTCCGTAATGGTTTCTAGCACCTGCTTCCTCACTTCTCGAATCAAGCCAAAGACGTTAGTGACATGTAAGCAATTGAAAAGAAAAATTCTGAACAAAATAAAAACAATAAAATGATAGGTTGGCCAAGGCTACATACCGGGCATCTTAAACCTTATGCGCTTCACTCGCTGCTCGCTTACATTTGAAACTTCTCCAGTTGGGCATTCGTGCCTCTTCAGCTTTGTCTTGGCCTGGCCCACGGTTTCTTTGATAACCTGCTCAGCCCTTCTTGCAATGAGGGGGACATTATCTGGCTCTAACCCCAAACTATCGCGAGTATGAATGGAGGTTCCTGATGATCCCCTAGTCGTAATAGTCATAGACTCGTCGATGCCTTCAGGCGCATCTTGGGATTTGGCTGTGTCGTACAAGTGGTTGATCCACGGGCGGGATAGTTGACCCCAATCCCATAGAACAAACTTGTTATCCGTGCAGACTACCAAAAACTTGACAAAGCGACGAAGGTAACCAGCGAAGAAGGAAAAGGTGAAGTGGGATTGTGCCTTGACATTCGAGCGCAACTGCACTATCTCCTTGTGCATGCCCGACAACAGAAATTCAGCCCAGTTATAATGCACGTCAATCTCCAGAATAGTGTGCATAACGCGCACAGCCTCAACCCCAAGGCTCTTCACCTAGGAAAGGGTTTTGGGAAATACCTGTGCCCTAAATAGGGGATACAGTTTTTTCACCTCTTCAACCTTCGCCTTCCCCTGCATCGGGAACCCCTTGGCACCCTTGGCCAGGCCCAACCAGTCCTCTAACTCGCGCACCGTATGGAGCTCTTTATGAGCTTTGTCTACGACTACGTTTATGCCATCCACCAGTACCCCGAATAAGTTTGAGAAAAACTCAGGAAACAGATGAAAAACTACTTTAACACCCTTAATCCGGGTGCTATAGTATGAGATAGACTCATTAAAAGAATCTACGATCCCAATCATTTCCCTTATCGATACATCAAGACTTGGGGTCATGAGCAGCTCCATAAGGCCAGCATTATTCAAGCAGCAAACAATAGAAGGCGAGGCATGGTCACGCAACCACTTCTGAGCCTTAGTCACCTCCTTGAACTTCATTGACAATGTTGTCTCAGTTCGCCCGGTTGTGATGGGATCTCCGCCAGGAGGTGCATCAACTGCAAGCGCAATATAAGATTGTTGTATCAGTATAACCCTTGGTAGCTAAAACATGTTAGCACATCAAAAATACATTTTCACTTACCTCCCGTAGAAGATTTGGATGTGCTTCCTGGACTAGAGTCACGAGGGAAAATTGGCCTCTTGTCTGACCAATCTTTATCCAGCCATCCACAAGTTTGGCACAATGCCAGCACTCTAGAGAATCATTGATGAAAATAGATTATATCCCCTTTCATCAAACGTAATATAGCTTTACGAAGGGTAGGACCCGCCATGAATGCCTGTAGAGCAGTACATGCTAAGGCAAGCCCATCATCTTCGACACATATCCCGTCCACATTTGTTTTAGGCCTGTAAACGAATGAATGTCAAAATCGAGACACATGCCAAACGGCGAAAAGAAGCAATAGACTTGAACTGTCCTACCTACCCACTCGGTACACTGTGCTGGGAGGGTTCTAGAATAATGTATGCGCATGCGTGGCTAAAAATAAAGTATTATCAAGGTAGTCTTGCCCTTGTGGTAATCGGGCCCACACGCGCACTAACGGGCGTGCGGACTTAGGTCAGCGGGAAGAACCTTCCTCATTCATAAATGGCCCCTCATTGATGTCTTCCATAATGACAAGGACGTCCTCTGCGGCTCCTGGAAGCATTGCCTTAATGATGCTCCGCACTACCAGTTCATTCAGATGTGACCAGATGACTTCCTCGAAGTTGTCCAATATGAAGGACAAGAAATCAGGCACACCTTCTCTAGACCAAATCCCGTTGTGTTCCATGGTTAGGTCCGGGGCAGGCTCGTTTGCATCCATGGGGCCAAACCACATTAACACCCCAACAAGCTCAACCATGAGGAGAAATGGCTTACTGTCCTTGCAAACAGCCAAAGTATCAACATAAAATTATCCGTGCACCAAAACAACGAGAAAAAAACAAAGTTCACATCATAGACTGACACTTAGAATAGTTTTCAAACTATTTACACTCGGCGTATACGCTGTCAAAACCTAGCGTAGATGCTATCAAAATTTGTTTACGCTCAGCGTAAACATCGCTAAACTTAACATATAAACTGCCAAAATCTGTTTATGCCCGGCGTATACGTTGCTTGACCCAGCGTATACGCTGACAACTAACCGATTATGCTGACGCCCGAACCCCTTACGCTCAGCGTACACGCTGAAGAAACTCTCAGTGTATATGCCACAGAAGCGGCCGGCATAAATAGTCTACGCTATACGCCAAAAATAGTTTACGTCGAAAACATGAAAAACAAGCATATGTTGCATCATACTTAAGAAAACAACTGTGTATGCTTAGCATATACGCCGAAGAAACCCTTAACGTATACGCCATCATAGTGAAAACAGAATTTACACTGACAGAACAGAAAACTTACGCTGATAAAAGTATTTACACTGATAAAATCGATTACGCCCTAACAGTCTATGCTAACCCAGCTTCACGCTATGAATTTATGCTCAGCGTATACGCCAAAATGCTCTACGCTAACCAGTTACGCCGGGCGTATACGCTCGGCGTATACACCAAGATTGTGCAAAAGATCATCTATGCTATGAAAGTAATAAACAGAGACAGGATCAGAGCCTACATGTGCGATGTTCCAGGCCATGATGGAATCCTTTGCCGGGGCAGGCACTGCAACATAGCTTCGCTCTCCTCCGCGAAGGTCAAGTCAGGACTCTTTCTTCCCTACCCTTCCACCTCCTTGCCCTTGCCCATCTCAGCATCTATGCTAGGATTGATAGCTCATGCTAAGGGTTAAAACTCTGTACACCTACACTTGGCGTCTACGCTGGGGTTTAGATCAGGCGTCTACGTTGGGGTGTGGGTTTTACGCTTACACTAGGTTCCGCAGTTTACGCTTATGCTCGCTCAGTGGCTTATGCTAGAATGCAATGTAACAAATGAGACGCCCCCCGCCCTTTTTTATAGCGCTCCGTTGACACCGCCGCCGCTGCTTACGCCGCCGTTGTTTTCTTTTTGCCATTTTGTGCCTTTTACTTATTTTTCGCTAAAATTTTCCTAGGAAAAATAATAAAAAATATAAAAAATAGAAATTACCATATCCTAGTTCCCCCGTGGACCCCATTCTAGACATTTACGCCAAACACTCTGGCGTAAACTGCCACATGTCACCCAGTAAGGCGTTAAACTGCCACTTATCGCCTGGTAAGGCGTTAAACTGCCGCCTACAGCCCGGAATGGCCTTAAACTGCCATCCTCCAATCCAGTAATGGCCCGGTAAGGCGTTAAACTGCCACTTGCAGCCCAGTACGGCCTTAAACTGTCATGCGTCTCGATGTGACGATAATCCACCATGCACGTACACATCATTTAAAACGACCAAAGAAACATAGAACGCTACCCATTAGCTCATTCTGCTCTCTGTTTATTGGCAGGAGCAAGCCCGATGGATCGCCAACACTTAACCGAACCATTAATTATTGATGGACCATATGGCAAAATTACAAGGGACATCAACGCAAGCCTCATCCACCTAAGTTCATCAACGGAAGACGTAGCCATCGCCTCAACATAGCAAATAATAGACGACTACAAAAGCATGACAAAATCCCTCAACATAGAAGTCGAAAACATCACTGAAGACCCATTGACCGAAACCCCCATCACCATGCCTGATGGGGAAACCAAAATACTAAAGTTAAGCACATTACTAAAACTGCAATTAGCCACAGACATTGAGAACGTGCTTAGGGAAAATATGAAAGCATTCACTTGGTCCTACACAGACATGCCCAGACTAGATCCCCGAATTGTCCAACACAATATTATCCTTGACCCAAAGTTGAGACCGATAAAACAAAAGGCACGAAAGGTTAAACCTGAGGTGGCATTAGTAGTTCGCAATGAGATCACCAAGCTTTATCAAGCTGGCTTCATTCGAGCCTTTGATTACACCGAGTGGGTGTC
>MNCI01010282.1:311422-323434 GCA_015680685.1 Gnetum montanum
TCCATTTTGAATGGACTCCGTAGTGCCAACAAGCATTCGATGACATTAAAATGGCACTTGCCTGGTTACCCATGGTTTATCCACCTCAAAACGACAAACCATTTTACATCTACCTCGCTACTTCGGATTCGTCCATCGCATCTATGCTTTGCCAGAAATGAGATGACGAAACCGAAGTCCTTGTATATTACTTGAGCCATGCATTAGTCACCCATGAGAAAAAGTATAATGACGTGGAAAGGTCTTGTTTAGCTTTGGTCTTCTCTTTGAGAAAGTGGCGTCAATACCTCTTCCGCAACCAAGTTAATATAATTTGCAAGGATAATGTGCTAAGGACCATAACAGGAAACATTTATGAAACAAGTCAGATAGCCCGTTGGAAAGCCATGATAGCTGAGTTTGACCTGAGCTATGTAGCACAATCATCAGTCAAGGGTCAAGCTATAGCAAATCAAATGACCATATCACCAATGCATGATCAAGCGATAATAGAGCCAGAATTATTGGACGAGGATATAAGTGCAATAGACATAGTACCTAATGACTACGATGCCATCCTAAACTTTGATGGAGCATCCACCTCCTGAGGAGGAAGTACAGCTGCTGTCATTACTTACCCCTCCGGGGAGATCCGACCCTTTGCTTATCATTTCAACTTTCATTGTACCAACAACATAGCAGAGTACGAAGGTCTCCTCAGAGGTCTCACGGCAGCATTGGCTTTAGACATCACACAGCTAGTAGTTAGAGGAGACTCACAACTAGTCTTAAACCAAATCACAAATGTTTATACATGTAAAGCCCAACATTTGCAACCGTACTGCGACTTGGCAAAACACCTAATGAGGCGATTCGAAAACATCAATGTGCAACACGTTTCTAGAAATGATAACACCATCGCAGATGCATTAGCCACATTAGCATTAAACATATCGCTGGACATGTTTCATGCATTACCGAGCTCCATGACCAGTTGTGTCGAACCAATAACCAATGCTCTTGACACATTACCGATTACATTTGTTAATACAACACACGCGATAGAATGGTATGACAACATAAAAGAATACCTTCTACGCAGCGAAACACCATGACATCTAACAAATGCACAGAAAGACGCAATGCGGAAACGTTCTAAGTAGTATACCCTAGTAGGGAACACACTGTGTCATCGATCCTATGAAGGCATATTGCTAACCTGCATCAATAGTATCGATGCCCAAACCATTGTCGAACAAGTACACAACAGACTATGTGGAGGACACATATCAACCAAAGCCATGGCAACAAAGATCAGACGCTTAGGCTATTATTGGCCACACATGGAATACGATTGTCTCTCCAAAGTCAAAACATGTAGTACTTGTCAAAAACATAGCAATCTAATACATGTCCCACCAAATGAGTTGCATACGGCATAAATCACATGGCCCTTTCAAAAGTGGGGGTTGGACCTCATTGCACAGACAACCCCCTCGTCTTCCACGGGTCATAGTTTCATTATAACCGCAACAGAATACTTCACGAAGTGGGTAGAAGCTGCTTCCCTTCGAAAAACTACATCCAAACATGTATGCAATTTCATTCTCGAAAACATTGTAACCTGCTTTGGCATTCCCATGACAATGATCACTGACAATGGACCACAATTCAGCGGTGCTGAGACCAAAACCTTTTATGAAACTCTAGGGATCAAACACTCGTTTTCATCCCCTTACTATCCTCAAGGCAATGGGCAAGCAAAGGCAATGAACAAAACGATTATTACGATACTCAAAAAGATGCTCACCCAAAGCAAGCGAAAATGGCATGAACAATTGGTGTACGCATTATGGACATACCATACTACCCATCGAACTTCAACAAGTAAGACGCCATATAGTCTTGTTTACGGTTCAGAAGTTGTTATACCTTTGGAATTATAGGTACCATCTTTAAGGATAACACTTTCCGAACTCCTTGACGACGGGAAAAATAATGATCTGTGCATCATTGACCTTGACTCGATGGAGGAAGAATGCATGCGCGCCCTTGATCAGATCGAATGGTATCAAAAACAACAACGGCAATGACATCGACATGACATCAACAAGCACCCTATCAAAGAAGATGACCTTGTGCTTAAAGCTATTCGGGAACACCCGGACAAATTCTCAGCCAACTGGGAAGGGCCTTACTTGGTCACTAAAGCATTTGACAACAGAGCATTCAAGCTAGCCGATATGGAAGGAAACAAATCTGCCAATCCAACCAATCACTTATTCCTAAAGCCATTCTACATTTGAGTACAAGCTCAGGTATGTGCGAGTCCTAAGATCACGACTATAAACTAATACCATAGAATGGTCTTGGATTATGACTTAAAACCAATACCACAGCTCGTCCCGGTATCATGACGATAAACTAATACCACACAGTGTCTACAATGACGATAAACTAGCATCCGTCCGGCATGACAAGTAAACTACCACAATCACATTCGCTAGAGTCTGCTAAGACTATAAACTGGTTTGCCTCTTCATAGTCCGCTAAGACTAGAAACTGGCAACATAACATCTACCACAATGCTAAACAGGTAATGTCCAATGGGTTATGACATAAAACTAAACCATGATAGTCCGCTAAGACTATAAACTAGCAAGTTCATCTCTGGTTCATCAATCTGCCGCCACATTTAAGCATCATCACTGCATTGCCCGCCATCAGAAGATCCTACCAACGCTGCTGCCATTGACATACAGTGCTTGAAATCTCTTTCAGCATCTTTGTTTCATCTGCCACCGTGTAAGTCTAAGCTCAATTATTCACTCATGGTTTTCTTGTCTCCTTGGAGTTACGTTTGCAGGATGACATCCAGAGGTTTTCGCACAAGAATGCATTTCGTCACAAGTAGCAAGATGGGACACTGTTCACAGCACACATGGCAAGACTAAATCAAAACCATTCATTAGTACACCCCCATTTCCCGATACATTCTCTATCCGTTCACTGACGCACCCTGCTTAGTCACACCTTTGATACACCCAGTACACCCAAAACTTTGAGCATGCTGTCGCACACTGTAACACCTTGAGGTAGTTGCGACATAGCGCTTGCACATGAGTACAAAATTAATGCAAGGTTTTCTTCCACAAAAAAAACGAGGCCCTTGGCACTTCCAATATAAGCCCCAGGTGGGAATGCAGTTGTCTTGAAACTAAGTACTCATGTCCAAAATAGTTAAGAAGCATCCAGTTGCATGGCTTTGGCTCTCCGCCAACAGATTCCCCCCCAAAAAATTAAACAAGGTCCCTGTTCCTCCAAAGAATGTAACACATTCCCCCCGTGGCTTTGATTTTGACAACAAGTCCTCTTGGACACTACCCAAAAGTCTTGTTCCACCAAAGAACACACATCTCGTGTCTGGATTCCAAGTCTGCTAAAATAATGGCTATTAACAAGGATCAGCATGACACATGTACTAGAGCATCCTCCTTTACCAAACACAATCGCTTGGGCAGTCACCAGTCCCCACAATCTCCATTTTCCCTACCAGCTGTAAATTTCACTTTCCCAATCCCATGTACTACTGAACATGGTGCAATGACGTCTAGTCAAGTGGCAACGGACAAAGTCTCTATCAGGTTGTTTGTGGGGTTTTGCACTTCTTTGTCGATGCTTCTCGGGTTGATTCCTCCAAGCGTTAACAAAGAGGGGCCAATGAAACACCACAAAATTTTGAGCTTGGTACTTGTCCAATAAGAAGCGGGTCCCCGAGGCCCATGGGCGACCACAACGCCATTTGGTGTTAAACATGGCAACTTTGGAGATCAGAGGCTTAATTTTTTCTAAGCATGCAGTTCCAGTGTATACGCCCAGCGTATACGCTAAAATTCTCAGCGTATACGCCCAGCTTGTATGCACAAGTCCCAGCATATACGCCCAGTGTATACACCCAGAGTATACGTCCAGTGTACATGCCCAGCGTACATGCCTAGTGTATACGTCTAGCGTACATGCCCAGCGTACAAGCCTCACATGTATGCTCAGCGAGTACAATAGATGCATACGTCTGGCATGAAATCTCCAAAGACAGCATGAGAACAGCACTGAAGAGCAAGGATTGAAGCAAGTCGGCAACCACCAGTGTACACGACTAGTGTATACACCCAGCGTATATGCCCAGCATCCACTGCATCTCCACCCAAGTTCGCATACCTCCAGCACATCCAACGTATATTCCCAACATATACGCCCAGCGTATACGCCCAGCATATATGCCCAGCGTATACACCGGCCTGTTACAGCGTATACGCCCAGTGTATATGCCCAACAGATGTAATATATTGTATATTTGTAATTTTTATGCACTCGATCAATGCGCCACGTGTCCCCTAACCCGAGTCTAGCGTAACAACCGGTATAAAAGCCCCAACTTTCCACTTGATCAACGTTGGCTGGCAAAAATCTAAAATCATATCAAAGAGCAATTACGCTAAGAACCAGAGCACAAAAACCTCTTACGCTGGACAACCCTGTATGCTGAGCACATAGTCTCTACACTGTGCTTACAGTGTGATCCAGTCGTCATCGTCCTTGCATCTACCGGGGCTTTCGTGCGCCTTGTGTTCCACTCACAACTGCGTTTGACCGATGCATTGTACTTTCATTCTGTAATGCCATTGTTACATTTTCTTCCCACAATCATTTATAGTTTGCATTAATTCTTATACTTACTCTGTTTACGTTTACGCTCTGTTTGCATCATTTACATTGTTTATGCTCTGTTTACACCCGTTACACCGTTTACGTATAACACAGCATATAGCACTTCGGTGTACATTAGGGGAAATCCTTGTTTGATCCGCGTGCAGACCACTCAAGGTACTCTGCCTTCGTGCATTCCAGCTCGCCCTCAGGTGAAGGCAGGGTCTTCTATGCACGCCCTACGATCCCACGGTCACTATTTCCTTCCAGCCGGAGACCGACGATTTCAGGCGGTACAATATCTACTAACCTGAATGCTCTGTTGTCGTATGCACTGATGACCAGGAAAGGACCTTCCCAACTTGTAGAGAATTTTCTCACTGGTTCATGAATAGCCTTAAGAACCAAGTCTCCTTTCTTGATCGGTTATTGATGCAGGTTGTAATGATGCTTATGTTTCTTCCTATCTTGATATCTTTCGATGTTGTCAAGTGGCTGAATGTGTTTCTCCTCTATTGAGTCTAAATCCACGATCCTAGACTCGTTGTGTTAAGTCTCATCTATAACCATGGAGAGGACCATCCGCAATGAAGGAACCTATAGTTCCAGGGGCAACACCGCTTCAAATCCATAGACTAGGCTATAGGGTGTCCTATCAGTAGCTGTTCCGCATGTCGTACGATAGGCCCATAGCACATAGAGGATTTTTTTCATGCCATCATTTTTTGTTGTTACTGAGCATCTTCTTCAGTAAATTGATGACCACCTTATTTGCTGCCTCTACTTGACCATTTGCTTGTGGGTAATAGGATGAGGAAAAAATATTGCTTGATACCAAGGTTACTGCAGAAAGATTTGGTTTTAGCATTGCTAAATTGTGGCTCATTGTCAGTCACAATAGTCATGGGAAGCCCAAACCTGGTTACTATATTGTCCAAGATAAAATGGCAAACCTATTGAGATGTAATCTTTCATAGGTGAATAGCCTTGCCCCACTTCATAAAGTACTCAGTGGTAGTGATAATGAAGCTATGTCTTGAGGAAGACTTAGGCATGATGGGGCCTATGATGTCGAGTCCCCATCATTGGAATGGCCAAGTGATCTATGTAGTATGCAATTCAATTGGTGACATGTGTATTAAATTTGCATAACACTGGCACATGTCACACATCTTAACCTTGGTAAGGTAGTCTCTTTCCATGTATGGCCAATAATACCCTATGTGTCTGATTTTAGTAGCCATAGCTCATAGAGCTATGTGTCCTTCACATAGGCCCTCATGGACTTCGCTAACTATATTTTGTGCTTGCTCACTATTAACACAGGTTAACAATACGCCATCAAAAGAGCACCTACATAGAGTACTATCTCTGATGATGACATATTACCTGCCACGCATGTGGACTGCGTCTTTTTGTGTAGGTGTTAACTCATGTGGTGGTTCGCCATGCTCAAGGTAGGTTTTAATGTTATCATACCATTCTTGCATTCCCCCCATGCTTAAAGAAGAGATTTGCACCTCTTGAATGACAAGGTCTGTACATTTCGTCATTAAAGCAAGCTAGGTGGCAAACAAATGTGGTGGCATGTTTAAAGCTAGTGTGGCTAGTGCATCGACTACAGCATTCTCATTACGTGGCACGTGTTGGACATCAGTTTCCATGAATTGTTTTAGAAGATCTTTAGTCATATCGTAGTAGGGCTACAAATGCACAGCTTTGCAAGTGTAGGCCCCTGTGATTTGATTGATGATGAGCATCAAATTGCCTTAGATTTCTAGGTGGTGGACATTGAGTTCCCTAACTATTAGCAATCCCCTAAGGAGCCCCTTGTACTCTGCCACATTGTTCATACAAGGAAATGCTAGGCGGTAAGCCAATGGATGAACATCTTCAGGGGAGAGCGTAATGACGGTGGCAGCACTTCTGCCTCTGGTAGTTGAAGCTCCATTGAAATATAATGTCACTTCGAGGCCTGTCGATACAGGGCTTAAGCTATGTACATGTTCATTAGGAAACTTGGGCTCTATCACGGCTTGATCGTTAACAGCTGATGTTACAAGCTGGTCGGCTATCACTTGGCCTTTCGTCGAGGATTGGCCAACGTAGTGCAAGTCAAATTTTACTATGATGGCCTTCTAGTGGGCTATCCTACTGCTCTCATATAAATTGTTTGTGATGGCCCACAGAATGTTGTTCTTGCAAATTATATTAACCTGGCTATAAAAAAGATAGTGCCTACATTTTTTTAGTGCAAACACCAATGCCAAACAATTACTCTCTACTTCATTGTACCGTGTTTTGTATGCAAATAGAGAATGACTTAGATAATAGATAGGAATTTCAAACCTATCATCCCTTCTTTGGCATAACAACGCAGCTATAGACACCTCTGAGCTTACCAAGTATATGTAGAAAGACTGATCCCTTTGTGGTGGGAAAACTATTGGCAAATGTAACTCTTTCTTAATATTTTCAAATGCACGCTGGTAGTTCTCGGTCCATTCGAAGTTAACTGCTTTCTTGAGTAGATGCTGCATGAGGTGTAACTTGTCTGTTAACTTTGAGATGAACCACCTGATAAATGGCAACCTACCTTGCAACCCACGTAGTTCTTTGAGGTTTGTAGGTGGTGCTAGATTAATGATGGCTTTAACCTTGTTGAGGTCAACTCAGATTCCAATCTTTGATACCACAAACCCCAACATGCACCCGATTTTGACTCCAAATATGCATTTTCTTGGGTTAAGTCATAGGTCATGCCTGAGACATCGTTTAAGGATTAACTCTAGGTCTTCTAAGTGATCTTCCGACTTCTTAGATTTTACAGCTATGTTATCTACGTAATCATTCAGTCTCTCTAAGAGGTAATCACTAAAGATGTACATCATGGCACATTGATAAGTTTCTCTAGCATTTTTTAACCCGAAAGGCATCATGGTGTAACAGAAAGTTCCCTAGGAGGTCATGAAAGTCATAGTCAGTTGGTGTTCTAGGTTGATACAAATTTAATTATAGCTCGAAAACCCATCCATAAAGGATACTAACGCATGGCTAGCTGTTGTATCGATAAGTTGGTCGATACTTGGTAACAGGAAGTTGTCTTTAATCGTGGCCTTGTTCAGATCGCAGAAGTCTATATAGATGCGTATTCCTCCTATTTTCTTAGAGACAACTATGATGTTTGACACCCAGTCTAAATAATCGACCGTGTGAATGAAACCAGCCTGATACAGCTTAGTGATTTCATCACGCACTACTAGCATGATTTCAGGCTTAACCTTTCGTGCTTTCTGTTTAACTACTTTGATATGTGGGTCTAAAACTATGTTGTGCTATATTAGTCTCATGTCTAAACCTGGCATGTCTTTGTATGACCATGCGAATACCACAACATTATTTTGGAGCACTCGAAATATATCACTCTGCGTCTATTGGTCAAGGAGAGAACTAACCTTTAGAGTTTTACTTTCTTCTTTGTGTGTAACCACAAGGACCTCATTGAGGAAATCCTTAGTCACATCACCAACCTCCAGGTCTAGGGTTCAATGTTGCTATAGTTGTATTACAAAGGGAAGCATCAGTTCCTATCAGTGTGTGGTTGAGCTATCTAATAGTTTTCCCATACGGGCCTATTAAGGCTAGGGGTGTGAGTAAAGCTGAGTACATTTGCGAATTCACCTGCAAAACTACCAAAAATGGAGGTTGTTATATTGTATTTTGCCAAGATTTTCAAATGATAGAAGGTTTTTTTATTTTAGTGGTACATGTTAAAGAGGCTGCCAGTTTAAGGTCTTAGCAGACCGTCATGATATGCATAGTTTGTAAGAAAGCAGCAAGCATGGTTTTCTAGATGTTAGCGTAAGACTTCTGTGAACTATGATGAAAGGTGTAGCGTGGCGCGTCTAGTGTGTCGAAACAGCTAATTTAGAATTTTGTGCAGACCTTAATTAATGCAACTGGATTACAAGACGGTAAGTTATGCATTAGTTTAGGGTCTTTTTGGACCGCAATCTATATGATATCTACGAGATTAATGTTGTGATCTTCACGCTTCATGTTGCACTGACATACCTGCATTTCGGGAAAGTTCCGCATTGATTGAACATGGAAATAGTTAGTTTCAACCATTACATTTATAATTCGATGGTTCGTCCTCAACGTAGACTGTAGACATCGCAAATTTGAATTAGGCTATAGTAGAAGGAAAATAGAAGTAAGGCATAAGTAGACGACTTTGCGAAGGTTGTTCAGTTGTAACAATGGCGTAGAAGAACAAAGGCAAATATGCCAAATTGGAAAAGATTGATGAAGTGTAGGAGAGTTTGTAGCGGGTTTCAAAGGCCAGGGTTGAAACTCGGGAGGCTACTCCACTTGCCTGGTAGGTCATCTTTTACCCTCCTACATGATTGTTATTTTCGTTGTTATGGCATCACAATTGTACCTATTTCGAAGATGTGTATTATGTCAGGCATTGATACTTGCTTGCGTGGGATAAGCTATTTTAGTTTGTGATACAAACCTTGCGCAATCACAAGGATTCAGGTGATCTTGGGCAATACTGTGCGAACCCAATGCATTTTCAGCATAACCTGCGATTTTCTGGGAGTCAAGGTAATAGAAACTCTAGTTTTGCGTAATGGATTTTTATGCACCTTTTTTTATTTGTTTTTCTCTTACGTTGTTAGTATGTCTACATTGCTATTCCTAATGGTAGTTGTTGGCACATTTTGGCCATTTAATGGAGCAGGCTTTTTGCGGTTGTGAAGCTAATCATGAGGTTGATATACAACATGTTAAGGCCATATTTAGGAAGATTTATCACAACATTTGTAAATGATATCAACCAACAGGAACATTTGGAACAGCTGCAATTGGTAGTCAACGAGATTGTTTAAGTAATCAGATCATTAACAGTGAATTCAAGGCTGATGTTTTGATGAACAACAAACTCATTGAACTATATGGAAAATGTTTGAAGGATGCAAGTAGTGATGTGTTTGGAAGTGGCCCATCATGTATCATGTGACAGTACTATATTTCCCTATACAAAAATTATGGTTTTGAAAGAATGAATAAATAAAATAAGTAATGGAAGAAGACTCAGCAGATTAGACTGGTGTACTCGAATGAGCAACAGTTTCTAAAAGATCAACAAGAAATTACCAATACCAGCAAAGACGTTGGATTCGATTATGTTGAAGGATTTATGCACACCAACACGAACCAGAGCTTTAATAGTGCGGTCATTCCTACAAGGGTAGGTCCTCATCTGTACGTCATAGAGCTTGCTCAATACTACAATAACGGTGACGATGTTAACCAAGTAAATCACTTGCCCTCAAGTTTCAGCCATTCAGGAAAAATATAAAAGAAAACCCATTCGAAGATTCAATTCTTGGTTGTTTTTCCTACTAACGTGCAATGTACTATAATGCACAAGTTGACAGTGAAACTAGTGAATCTGAGATACATAAAAGGACTACAATTTGTCTCGGACGGCATGTTTTGACGCTTTCCCAATCAAGTTTGTGCATCGGAGATATTTCTTAGATCCATGGGAGTGTGGTACAAACCACATCCATGGCTCAACCTCTTCATCTCTGTGGAATCCATTTCCAAGTTCGTATGCATAATCTTGGACGATTTGGATTCCTACTGGTTCTCTATTCCCAGGGTAGCGTTTCTCCTAGAAAAAGCACCAGTGCCAACGCCTGTGCCGAAGCCAAAACTGGAAAAGAAGGACTGCGCGTGGGCAAGATCAGCAGCAGCAGGACCACAATGGCACCAACACGACATGCAGTCGTGGTGGTCAGAAGAGGGTGGCAGTAGCACCAACACCAATGTCTTCTGCACCTTCAATCTCTGCCCAGACTTACATAGCCGCTGAAGAACACCCACAGCTATAGCTATTCCCTCCACCGACACGTGCTTAATATTCCTACACAGTAACAGCACAGTCAAAACATGGTCCGCCACTATTGAACAACCCTCAAGTATTCAAACGTGTAGATGCAGAAGGTACAAAACTCTTTCCAATGCTATCACGCTCTCCGCCCCTGTCAGAAGCTTCGTTGTCGCCAGCACGGCTCCGATTGACACCGCGTTTGTCTAGTTCCTGTGTAGTGAGTACTCACATGCGTAAGAGAGTACCTCTGTTTCGGCTGAGGACGCAGACGCTCTAGCGGTGCCGCTGAGGAGGTTGACAAGGCCATGGAACTCTGCCACACTCAGGAAATCCCACTTTTGGATTGATGATACAGACGATGCAAAAGCACCTGCGACGACTGTGGCTCCCGGGCCAGAAAGCTACACAGCTACGGTCTGCAGTGACTCTGGCGAAGATAAGCATAGATTGCAATTATTTATTCAAGATCTTGCTCGTTGGAGACTCCGCCGCTGGAAATTCATGCCTTCTACTGTGATTCATAGAGGATTCATATGTGGAGAGTTATGTCAGTATCATTGGTGTCATTTTTTAAAATTAAGACTTTTGAGTTGGATGGGAAGATGATAAAATTTCAAATCTGGAATATCGTGAGTCAAGAAAGATTCAAGACGATGTAAGCATCAAGTTTAGGGTAAACTATATAACTCCCCAATAGATCCTAATAACTCTATTATATAAATAACAAGTGACTTTTGTATTTTTATAGTGATAATGACTTCTTATAAAAGTCATAACTTCCTAGGGTAGTTACAACTAGGATATTTGTAACTAATTTTAATACTACAAAGGCCACTTGTCAACTACAACCTCTTTATCTCCAAAATAGGACACGTGTCAGATGTAGCATTTTTATCTCTTTTGTGGTTGAAACCATCCAAAATTGTTGTAACTTACCTAACTTGTTGGGCAAGTAACCTCCTAACTTGTTGACCAAGTGATCTCCTAATTGGTTGGCCAAGTTACTTGGGAGAGTAGTTAGGAGAGATATTTTTGAATATGTAACTTCCCTACCTACCTTGGAATCCTATAAAAAGGCTTCAGGGGGAAGAAAGAGGGGGGATCATCACTTGGGATCATCATCATACTTGGGGTCTCATACATCACACTTTGAAGGCTACTAGTTAGCACTTGGGCTCTCACTTGGAGACAATTTGAGTCTTAGGGAGAAGATAATTTTGTAAAGAAGAAGTTGTGACGATTGCTTGCAAGATGGCTTGCTAGAAAAAAGATTTCAGCCTCTTTGTCATGGTCCTGTGAGTTATGTGTTTTATTTTTTATTTTGTTTAAATTGTTTAGCTAGTGGTTTAGGTAGTATCATCCTTGGCAAGTAATTTTGGGATTTTTAGATTGCTCTTATTGTTCTTGTTGCCCAATAG
>MNCI01010282.1:323895-337636 GCA_015680685.1 Gnetum montanum
AAAATAGGAAATTTTCAAGAACTCACAGTACTTGGCAAAGTTGGCTGAATCTCTTTAAAGTAAGTCATTTGTAGTTCACACACAACGCAATTGTTACATTTTACACAACCACATGCCGCAACAGCACACACATATACTCACATTAACTACTGAGTTTATTTAGAGGTATCTAGGCCTTGGTGTTGCCAGAGATCAGTAGGCACCTAAATCCTGTTCGAGGACACTTGTTGGCGGTCGCGTCCCAAACGGTCGCCAACAATAGTGTGTTTCATTATAAAGGATTACACTAAAGCCCATCCTGATCATCTTGGACATTGTAGGCATTTTGTGCTATTTACATGTCCCCGTGGCTAATGTTCCTCCTCCTCATGCTTGTGTAAAGGAGGAGGCAATTTAGTTTCGAAGAGGCTCACAGAAGTTTTTGCAGTTTTTGTTGCGTAATTTCAGGGTAATTATTTGGTGGCATCTACCAACCGAGATAGCTACCACCATTCTGAAGAAGCTACTGGTTAGATCAACGTAGAGCATCTTGATGTTTCTAGTGGATAGCTCAATCGAGACTGTGCGAGTGCTAGACTGCGAATAGAGTGCCAAGGGTTTGAGGCATTTGTCTTTGATCTGGGAGATGCCTAGGTTTAATTGTTATCATGCCTACAACACTCTGTTTGTGGCTCATCATCTTACGACCTACTTCCAAAATCCACCTGGCATTGTGTATTATGCAGGCGGGTAAGTGTTTCCATGGTGTTATGATATGCTAACCATTATCTGAATTTGTGTCAAGTATAAACAATTGTCTACATTTTGTGGTATAGGATTTTTATCAATGAGGATGGTCTCCAAGGTGATACAGATACGTTGTCTGTGGCCGAAATGACCATAAAGGGGTTCACTTATATTAGCAATGTATGTGCTGGTGTTATGGGACAACTAGAATTTGAAATCCTACATTACCCTACTTGCTATGTCAAATTTTTCACCAAGTGTTAAAGACTCAGATGGCTGGATAAGGAGTGGACTTTGGACCATCCTCTCACCATTGTGGACGTGCAAGAAAAAATCCCACCATTTCCTTCACCCTTTTGATGCGGTAAATTATGCTATGGTGGTTGATTGTATAATCTTACGAGATGGAAACAATGTATAAAATTATTTTATTTTGCTATATTGTCTAAACCATTGCTTTATGTTCATAGTTAGGGAATCACGGGAGGTCACAGTTATGGCTTTCAGGCATGAAGCAAGCAGTATTTTCTTTCATTATGGTGACATAAAAGAAGCACAACGTTGGCTCAGCCATAGTGCGGCCCCAGCTATCATAACCAATAACCTCCAGGAAGCTAGACTAATGGAGCTATTTTTGGCTATAACCCTCAATGTCACCACAGGTGAAATGCTAACCCTAGTTAACTCCTTCAGCAAAGAAGCTGAGTGTCTTTACGTGCACGTGCATAACATGTGTGTGAGTTTTGATATTAACACTCAACTATTTTCTGACTTTTTTGGCATTCCCTCCGATGGCCCTCCAGTAGAAGAAAAGTCAAAGAGGAGTTCTAAGCACCAGAAGGAGATAGAGGAGTGGCTAGGGGTTAAAAATGAAGTGAAAGGAATCCTTGCTGATAAAATCCAACTAGAGGTGGCTCATACCATTTATCCCCTCTTCCAAGCCCATGCCTTCCCCAAGTTGCTCTCCCAGGGAAGAATCCTTACCATAGATCAGGCTCGGATCATGTGGAAGGTTATGGAGGAGGGAACATGGTATAATTGGGGTAGCTACTTCGCTGAAGGCTTGCAGGCTGAAATGGTCAAGCTTCACAAGAAGCTTGAGTCCCACTTCAACATGCATTTCACCTTCTTTATAGCCTACTTTCAGCATTTTGCTAAATTCTTGGTGGTTCATAGGATGGAATCTGGGTGCAACAAGATTGTAACCAGATTTCCAAATCATGGATTTCCCAAGTTTTTGGCACCACCTGGTTGCAAGATCCCCCTGAAAGCATTAGGGATTCACTTTCACTTACGACTAAGGATCTGGTGGCACCTCGTGTGCAGGGCCAGGATAGCATGAATGGGGTGCTCCCTTCTTACACCAGTAGTGTATCGAGGAGGAAATGCTTGGCAGAAGAAATAGTAAGTTCATCAGTCCAGCAGAAAAAACATCGTCTGGTCATGGAGTCTCCTGGCCCGAATGACGCAGAGGAAAAGCAGCTGTGAATCGAATTTCATAGGAATGATCCCCCAGCTGGTAAATAGAGAGATGCGTAATTAGTTTATATATATGTATTATGTTGCGTATAGACATTATGGGGTCGCGTAGCATTTCTAATTGTTTTAGCTAACTTTGCTTTAGTAGACAAAGGGAAAAATGTAGAGGAGTTCATCCTTGAAATAGGGGCAATAGTCATATGGCGTGAAGAATGAGCCCCAATTTTGGAAAAGGATGTCCTTGTTAGTAATGTAGATGGCACATAGGTTCCTGTGCCCAAAGAAGAGATGGAAGTAGAGGGTGCTGAGGTCCTTTCAGATGAATCGGGAAAAGAGAAGCAGTTTGTCACTGGTGAGTTTGACTTTTCCTCATAGGGCAACCTTACGCTATTATCTTTATATCTACTGTACTATGTCTAAGTCATTTCGTTTGCTTAGTAGGCACCTCCGAAAATAGCAGCGTGCCTTTGTCAGTGGCACCAACTCAGCCTTGGGGTGAGACTCCTGATAAATTCACTTTTATGGAAGGCATCACGAATCATATGATTGGCCATCTAGAGCAAATCGATCCTGAGATTGGTACATGAGTGTTATAACACAGGGATTGTTGGCATTATGAAATTGTATTATTTTCGTTGCATCTAACTATTATTTTTATGTTATAGGATCTCACCTTAGATGGGATCCCAAAGAGCTCATTGACTTAGATACTACTCCTAAACCCTCACCGGAGCTGACCGAAGTGCCACGTAGCCTTTATGATGAAATGCATAAATGTGCGTTACGCTCGACCCACTCTTTATGAGAGTGTCAAAACATCAACGAAGATCTTTGGAAGAGGTTGTAGAAAGTAGAAAAGGAGAAGATGTTCCTAATCGGTAGGGTTGAGGACCTGGATTCTCAAAATGAATTTCTGCTAGCTCGGGAGACCCATGATGAGAACTGGTGAATAGCTGTAATTGACTACGCCCGTTATTGGATAGTCATGAGAAATAACATCCAAGCCAACCATGAGCTCATTGAGTAATGGATGCAAATGAATCTCCTAGCTCAGAAGAACCAAGATCGGAAGGATTTCAGCACAAGGGTCCAAGCATGGGGGCAGGCACAAAAGGACCACAAGCATATGTATAAGTGAGAAAGTGCTACCTACCACCAACATTACAGGAATTCTATTGTTGAAGTGCAGTCCCTTCGGCTATTCCTTAATGTCATCGATGCTTCTGGAGCATACGAAAAGTTTTATGAGCAAGTGACAGTACGCACCTCCCCAGAGAGAGAAATGACCCTCCCTGGTGGGGAGACCACTGTCCCTTCCTTTTTTCCTGAACCACCCCGATGGACTCCTATGGAGAAGGGGAAGGTTAAGGCTGGAACTGATCTAGGAGATGGCATTTGATTTGAGCTTACCAAGGACGAGATCATGCAATGCCTATGGATTGGTTTGGAATAGATTCCTTTCACGGCTAACGCAGGACCATCACAAGTAAGTTGTAGGACTATTGCATTCTTGTTATGCGTAGTTTTGGTGGCAATGCTAACATGCATGTCATGTCAAATCGTAGGATTAGAACAAGGAGGATCTTCATGAGGAGGAGCATAATGGAGCTGATGGTCCTCATGAAGAGGGTCTTCATGAGGAGGAGCATCTCAAAGATGATCAAACTCACGATGAGAATTCCCATGACGAAGAACCTCACAGAGAGGATCGCCCCCACGAAGAGACACCACACGAAGAAGGTCCCTACAAGGATGATCTTCATGAGGCAAAGGTGGAGTTGGATGACACAGGTGGAAGTGGTAACAGTGGCAATGTGTAACGTGGCTATATTGGCCAACCTTTTATTACAATGGAGTGGAGTAAAAGGACAATGTTCATCAATCTAAGTGATATAATCTATGTGATATAAAGATTTTAGTTTTCAGGAAATGAAATGTATCGTTAGAAGGATTATACTTTTTAGGCCACTGTGGGTCATTAATACTTTAAGGCCATTTCGGGCCAAGCTATCGTAAGTGTAAACGGAAAAAAAAAATTGCTAGTTTTAGGCTGTGGTGGGCTGTAAATAGTTTAAGGCCATTTCAAGCCGAGCCATCATAAACATAAGGGGGAAAAATTGCCAGTTTTAGGCCATAGAAGGCCGTAAATAGTTTAAGGCCATTTCGGGCCAAGCCATCGCAAGCATAAAAGGAAAAACAAAATTGCTAGTTTTAGGCCGTAGTGGGCCATAAATAGTTTAAGGCCATTTCAGGCCAAGCCATTGCAAGTGTAAAAGAAAACACAAATTATTAGTTTTAGGCCATAGCGGGCCTTAAATAGTTTAAGGCCATTTTGGGCCAAGCCATCGTAAGCATAAGGAGGGTAAATTACATTTGCCAGTTTTAGGCCATAGCAGGCCGCCACTAGTTTAAGGCCATTTCAAACCATGCCATAGGATAATGTAAAAGGAAAGAGCATAAATTGCATAACAATAAACAACGTGGACTAATGTAACATGTCACACCAACGTGTTCATTCACTAGCACCACAGCTACTTCTTAATTGTTTTTAGTTTTGGCGATGCGTAAGGATGAGGAGGTTTATTACTCTGTTCCTCTACACCACCATCTTCCTCCTAAAAAGGTAGTTCAACCTAGACCAAGCTATCATCAATCACTATTTTGGCCTTTTCAAATATTGGGACAGGAGACTGATCTTTAGGGATTTCGATTTCCGAACCCTGTTCCATTTTTACATTATTAACAGCTTGAGGGATCATCTTATCATCATGGATTATCACTTCCCCTCCTGCGTAGGGAAAATGGATCTCCTGATGGATGGGTGATGAGACTGCCCTCAGTTGAGCCAACCAAGACCTCCCCAAGATTAAGTTGAAACCAGGAATCTCCTTGACGATGATAAATACTACATTTGTGGGGAATTGGTCCCCTGCTACAAAGTTAATACGTAATGTTCCTTTGACTTGCACTCATGCCCCATTGAATGACCTTAAACATGATGTTTTTGTGGGACTGATCTAGTCAATCAAACCTAGTTTATCCACTATAGGGTATGGAATGACATTGGCAGCTGCCCCGTCATCTACATGTACTCTCTAGATTTGGTATTGGCCAACCTGGATGGTGATGAACATAGGCATTATTATCACTTAAACCTTCTCTGGGTCATCCTTGATGGATTTTTCATGAAAATCCAGTAGGGAAGGCTAGGATTGTTCAACGGCAAGGGGAATCATGATGGAGTGGATTGCTTCTTCATCCACTAGCAGGCTCTCATCCACGAGTATGGACGTTAACATGTAAACCATGGCCTCATGATGCTTTTGTGATATCATCAACAAGTCATAGAGGCTCAACGTTGTATTTTTTATTTCATAGACTGCTTAACTTATTTAAAAGCATCGAGGAGACCACGTCCATGATCTAGTTGTTTATCATCCTTCTCTACTTCCATTGGTTCCAGGAGACAAATCTCTAGAGGAGGAATGATTTCTAGTTGAGGGTTGCATTTTCTTGGGTTGGGAGGAGATGGTTGTGTTTGCATAGTGTCATCTTTTTTTGAGGGTGGGACCAAGGGCATCGAGGCAAGGGGCATAGGCTTGGGAAACCCTAGCGTAATTTGGTCCTTGGCTATATCAGCTGTCATACGCCCTTCTCCTTTCCTGTTAGGTTGTGATTAGGGTGTTGACTTAGAGGGTTGCTCTGCGTAGCAGGAGCAACTGACAACTTTGGCATCCTAATGACAAAGGATGCCCTAGGTGTGGGCGCGGGCTGGGCTATGACTTTAATGATAGTGGGCTACAGGATGATAGTAGGAGATGGGACCCAAAGGACAAAGGTTTGTCGCTGAGCCACTCTCATCGATGTTGATGGGCTTGTCTTCTAAAACAGGCGAGGAGGTACTCGTAGCACAAAGGGTTGTTTTGGTTGCACCTGGTCATTACCTTCTATACCCACTACATTGATAGTGTACCCTGCGTTATTTGTTTTTAATGGTTCTTGGTACACATGCATGGATTGATTCTCCGGACGAACCGGGCTACTGCTATCTAAGATCAATTTTCATTGATCGATCATGCATTGAATGTCATCCTTCAATGCCCAGCAGTAATCCGTGTCATGACCACATAGCTAGTGATAGTCACAGAAATAGTCTAGCCTAAAGCTTTTGGGGACTGGCAGTTCATTTGGTAGGGCCAAGGAGGGATTCTTGAGCAGCTCATAATGTCGTCTATGGCATTTCAGACCCTCCTCAGATACCTTCTTATGTTGAATATGGCTAGTTCCTAGCAATTGCTTCAGAAGTTCTAAAGGCTTTATAGGTAGAGTCGTGTATTTTGAATGGTCTTTAAGCTCAAAATTAGGCTTCAACTATGGAGGTGCTTTAGGGGCAGATGGAGTTTCTTGATCAGGGCTATTTGAGCTAGTTGTGGGCTCAACAGGCTACAAAGATACTTTCTTGTTATTATTTTTCTTCTTGGCCTCCTTAGCTACCGCTGCTACGATCGTTGTTGTAGCTTTGCCTTTATACTTACTCTTTTTGTGGGCATTTTTGTAGACCACATACGCTGGGTCCTTGCTAGCCTCTACCATGTCTTAAATGCTCTTAGTCTAAGCGAAGGCTTGGCTGAGGGAGCGGGGAGTGAGGTAATATAACTTAGACTTGATAAAGTCATTAACTACCCCCTTGAAGATTTCCAACAGATGGGCCTCCACGATGGGTTCATGGATTTCATTCAACGTGGCGCTCCACTACTGTATAAAATTTTAAACTGACTTGAGTGGATCTTGCTTGACTTCCATGAGCTGATCCAGCATGACTTCTAGTTTAAGGTTGTACTTGAAATGATTCACGAACTGAGTTAACAGCTCTTCCAAAGTTGAGATGGAAGAGCGTGGGAGTGCTTGATACCAGTCTAAAGCTTTACCCATTAGGGACATAGCAAAGACATGGATGATGGTATGTGGCTATTTTTGTAATAATAAAGAATCTGACTTGGAAGTGACTAGATGGGCATTGGGATCGCCTTCCCCATTGTATTTTGTAAAATGGGGGAATGGCATCCCAAGAGGTAACGACAAAATAGGCACTATCGGACTAATAGGATAGACATGGTAAAAATCCATGACCTATATTGTGTCAGAACCAATAGCCTTGAGGCATTTAACTTCCTCAGTAAGGATCTAAATAGGCTAGAAGGCTTAATCCAGACCCATACACGAAGAGGTCATTTGTCAAATGGCAGGAGGAGCCATGCTGGGTGGCGGAATAGGGGCGGCAACTTGGCCAATGTGTGATGCTATCGGTACTATCCTTGTAGGCGATGCCTCTTGTGGCATCCACCACCTGGTAGGTGGCACGGATGGGGTGACCATTGTCAATTATACCATGGGATATGTTGTTTGCATGGCCAGAGGCATAGACAATGACCTTGTAGTAGGTTTTAGCACCTACGGGATTTGGTGTTGATGATGAGTGAGATGGGACATCTACGTAGGATGTACAACGAGGGACAATGTGTTTGGAACCCACCAAACTGTAGTGGCAGGTCCTATCGTGTGAGTCAGGATGAATGTAGGTGTTGTATGTAATTGCAAAGTAGGTATTGCATGTACATATGGTGACATAGGCATAGGTATATGATGAGATGGATTAGCTAACTGTGGCTGCTGAGGAATGATTTGTGAAGGGGCACCACCTGGGAGGGTAGTCGGTGAGAAAAAATGTGGTTGGGGCAAGTGCAGGACTTGGTTAGCATTAGATAATGTCAAGGGGGTGGTGACCATGAATAGCGGGTTTACACAGGATGCCATGGAGGGGGGGCCACAACAAAGTCAGCGTGATTGCCTCCCTCGGAATGGGAATCGAGATCCTCTTGTCCATAATGAAGCGCTTCATCATGGAAAAACTCCTTTCATTGTTCTGTCGATGCCTTAGCCATTAGCATTTCATCTAAGATCCACTGTTATTGGTCTATCAGGGTATAGTGGCATTTGGTGAAGGAATAAATTCCTTCCCATTGTAGTATATGAACTCATATTCTTGTTTCTCATTGAGTTCTTGTGGATACATGGGCAAACTTGCCACAAGTTTGGCACAGAGGAAATTGTAATGCTCCCTATGCTTGCCCTTTGATTATTGTCAACTGGAGTATTTATAAGGTTAGGATCAAACGCGTGTCCTGAACCTACAAAATGCCGTTGACTTGGTGCGTTTGTGGTTGAAGCTTGTGGCGCTATGATGCATTACACTCTGAAGCGTAGTGTGTCATAATCTACCCTTGCTAGAGCTTTGGTAACAAACTATCCTGTGGTTACGCTATAATACTCTAGAGAGCGTATCATGGCATAAGAACTGCTAATGCTTGAATTTTGCTATCTTCATTGTTGCAATTAAATCAATTATCTACTTGCATTACGTTGCGTTATGCTACATTACGCTACATAGCGTAACTCGGCGTAACATAGTGAACTTGCAAAATTGAAGTGTTGTCGTTGCGTATCCCTTATTTCTATTCAGTATTTCTAGAGTCTATTATGCTACACTATGTAGCATAGCATAACAGGCCTTAAGCTAAAAGAAGACTTTCTGAAATGTGCCACTTGTGAAAATCCTTTACGTAAACTTTGAGACTTTGCTAAATCATCGAGGTCTCAAAATTTCACGGTGTTTCAACAAGTGGTTGAACATCTAAATACCTTCGTACCAAATCAAGTTTTGGAATCTTTTTTGACCCAAAAATCAAGCTCAACACACATGGTTAAGTTAACACATACCGTCACGGACTAGATTAAGGTGGGCCACCTTTCCAAGAAATTCTTTGACCTTGGAAGTCCCCTAATTTATCTCCAAGTCACTGGGAATGAACCCTATAAAGCTCTTTTGGACTTAGGTTCTGAAGTCAACCTAATATTGGAGGAGATGTATGAAGCCTGGAACCTACCTCCATTAAGAAAGAGTAACATTCAACTTGAGTTGGCCGACCAGTCCATCGTCATCCCCTTCAGACTGGTGGAGGACATCATTACCACTATTTGTGGGTGGTCGTATCCAGCGGATTTCCTAGTAATACAAGTAACTAACAATAAGGGGAACTTCCCAGTAATAATGGGAAGAGTGTGGCTATGTACGATAGATGCACACCTAGGAATCTATGATCTTTCCTTGGAAATATCCAAGAAAAATACTTTCGAAAAGATCGAGAGGAAGAAAGTTTCATGCATCGCATACAGTGACACTAGGTGCCATTGTGTGCAAAAATCATGGGTTATCCAAAGTTTAGCATCGCCTACATGCGATCGGTGTGCACAAGAAGTTAATATACAAAGGTGCTTATATGCAATAGCCACATGACAAGAGGACACCCTATGGTTGATGTTTGATCAAGAGAGTGACTCAATAGCATGCATGGAATTAACTGAAGGAATAACTAGTGCTTACATTGGAAGCACAGACACACTTGAGCAAGTCTATTGCCAACTTCCCAATATTAAACTCGAAATCATCAATTGGGGGAAGTTGGAAATTCCTAAGAGATTTAAATAAGAGCCCCTTAATCTGAAAGCATTGCCCACCAGTCTGGAGTATATGACTCATGAAAATGAAAAACTGGTAATTATCAACGCAAAATTTGTCTCAAGAAAAAAGAAAGCCTATTGAAACTAATAAATAAATGGTCAAAAGCCTTTGCCTAGTCATATCCCAAGCTAACTAGAATAGACCCTAGGATATGCCAGCATAGTATTTACACGGACCCCTCCATGAAGCCTCGAAAATAACCACAAAGGCGATTGAACCCAAAATTGAAATAAATAGTAAAAGAAGAGATAGAATAGCTCCTTAAGGTCGGGTTCATATATCCCATTGCTGATAGTGAATGGGTTAGTCCTCTAGTAATCGTGCCTAAGAAGGGAGGCAAATGGAGGGTGTGTATAGATTTTAGGCTGCTGAACATGGCAACATTCAAGGATCATTTTCCGTTGTCATTCATTGACCAAGTATTAGATACTATAGTAGGTCATCGCTATTATAGTTTTCTGGATGGGTATAGTGGATATAATCAAATACGAATAGCACCAAAATATTAAGCCAAAACAACGTTCACCAATCTCTGGGGAACATTTGCATATTAAAAAATGCCATTTGGCTTGTGAAATGCTCCTACCACGTTTCAACGTTTAGTTTTAAGCATATTTCAACAGCAGATAGGGAACGGAGTGGAAGTCTTTATGGACAACTTCTCCACGTATGGGATAAGCTTTGATCAAGCCCTAGACCAATTAGAGCAAGTACTAAAATGATGTGTAGAAACCAACCTGAAGCTCAACTAGAAAAAAAGCCACTTGATGGTTCAAGAGGGTGTAGTACTAGGGCATAAGATTTCGCAGTCAGGAATAGAAGTAGACCCAAAAAAGGTTAAAGTCATCCAAGGAATCACCCAATAACCAAAAACTGTCAAAGACATTCAGTCATTCCTTGGACACACTGGCTACTATAGGAGATTCATTAAGAACTTCTCCAAAATTGCCAAACCATTGGTAGAATTAATGAAGAAGGATGCACCATTCAAATGGACCAGGGAATGTGAATGAGCATTCCAAACTCTAAAACAAAGGCTTGTAAAAACTCCCATTCTACAAGCCCCTGACTAGTCCATACCATTCCATATAATGACCGACGCATCTAATTATGCCTTAGGAGCCATACTGACATAGTTAGATGAACAAAAATGCCCTTATTACATCCACTGTGCAAGTAAGAGTATCGCTGGTGCACAACTCAACTACACAACTACAGAAAATGAATTAATGGCTGTAGTGTTTGCACTGGAAATATTTATGCACTATGTGTTAGGCTACAAAGTGTACATTCATATGGATCATAGTGCAATTAGGTTCCTCATGAACAAGCCAACAGTTAGCCCTCGTATTATACATTGGTTGGTAATCCTTCAGGAGTTCGACCTAACAATAGTAGACCAAAAGGGCATCAAGAATGTAGTTGCAGATCACTTATCTTGGTTGCACTGGGATAGCAAAGAGGACAAATATGCCATATTTGATCATTTTCCTAATGAAACCATCTTTGCCAGTGTAGTAAATAACCAACCCATGGGCACGAATCGGTATAGTAGCATTGTCACTTATCTCCTTTTCCAACAAACACCACAAGGATTGGACTTTATGAAGAAGCAACAATTTCTTCACAAAACCAAGTACTTCATGGAGATCAGAGGAAAACTTTACAAAGTCTGTCCTGACGGCTTGGTTCGATGGTGTGTACTCGATGTGGACCAACTAAGAGTTCTCCAAGATGCTCATGAGGGCCCTTGTGGGGATCACTATGTAGGGAGATGAACAACTATCAAGATCCTACTTGCAAGATATTACTAGCCAACACTATTTCAAGATGCCCATCATTTTGTCCAATCCTGTGAATGTTGTCAACGTGATGGTGGTATGACTGCTAGAATGGAAGGTCCACAACAATGGATTCAACCCTTGGAACCCTTCGACATTTGGGGAAAAGACTTTATGCGGCCCATTACACGAATGTCCAATGGAAAATCTTATATCATTGTTGCTATTGACTACCTAACAAAATGGGCCAAAGCAGCTACCATAATAGACTGCACATCGTCTACAATTGCACGATTTGTACAACAAAAAGTTGTTAATAGCTTTGGTGTGCCACGTGCACTTATCTCAGATAACGAAACACATTTCACGAGTGCAACCTTTCAAAAATTAATGTAATGCTTAGGGGTTAAACATAAATTGACTACACCTTATCACTCCCCAAGCTAATGGCCAAGCTAAGGTCACTAATTGGAAGATTACTAGAATATTAACAAGGATAATTAGCAAACATATGTGAGATTGGAGCACTAAATTGAATGATGCTCTCTGGGCATACTACTCCACTTGGAACCTCCCTACAGGATACTCTCCCTATGAGTTAGTGTATGGGAAACTCCCAAAGATTCCAATTCAAATCAAGCTCCATACACTGTCCATGGCATGTGACCTCCACCTTGACCTTGAACTAGCACAAAAACAAAGATTGGCAACTTTAAATGTGCTAGAAGAGAATCGATTGGTTGCCCTATCATCAAATGAATTACACAAGGCACATAATAAGCAATGTCATGACCTAAGAATTCAAAAGGTTAAGTACCAACCATGAGATAAGGTCATTTATTGGAACCCCATACATGTACCACAACACACGAAATTACAAACATTGTGGGAAGGACCTTACATTATTCATGCAACCTTCCCCTCAGGAGCCATGACAATATACAAGCCTAAAAGCCTCGATAAGAGATTACTAGTCAATGTGCAACAAACAAAACCCTTTCATGAACTAAGAACATCCAATGCAAATTACACCTCTGATAGCGGATGACCTTGCTCATTATTTTGGATCTCTCCCTTTCAATTCAGTCATGGGAGAGATGGCCACTTGTGCTAATCATTTGAGGCCCTTAGTTTCTTTTTAATTTTTTGTTTTACACATTTTTGTTTTACAAATTTCTTTAACTTTTCTTATTTTTTTTACAACATTGTTTATGCTTTTCACTTCTTTCTCTGTGTGTGTGTGTGTGTGTGTGTGTGTGTGTGTGTTATCCATTTTGTTAAGTTTTTCACCCAATAAGTGCTCTTAATGATGGTATAAACTGTCTTCCATTGATTGCTAATGTTTGGTTTTTACCTTTAAGTTATTATGTTGATACTAAGGTATGGTTCTTTTGATATATAAGGAAATGAGTCCACATCATCCACACATCCATAAATTTCTATGGTCTCTCTTGGCTTGGAACTGTGCAGTCCCTTTTCCTCAAAATAATAAGAACTATAAACAAATCGGTGATTGGGAATTTCTCAAACTAAGGAAGGACTCAAGGATTGAAAAGGGTGTGGCTTCAAGGGAACTTGATGCTTTTGTGTTGGCCATTCTCTTGGGTTCTTGGATTTTTTCTTCTTGAGTTTTCTTACCATTTCGATGTTACCCGATTATCGAGAAGCTAAGTCAATAAAAATAATAAGTCTTTGCATGGTGTGGTTCTCATGAAAAAACACATAAAAAAAGAGTGAGAATTCAAAGCACACCCCTTAGATGAAGTAATCATCTAGGCTACAAGTGCTGGTTATGGAACTAAAATAAACATGTTCCCTCTAACTAAGGTCATTCCCACTTCTTACCTTCTCATCTTTCGTTTTGTTGAAATGGTGGTGGCTCTTTGATGAAGGAATTCTTGTTACTTCAGGAGGATGGATTGGTCAAATGCATTAATGCAAAGTCACTGGATGTGGTTTGTTTGAGGCCGGAGTTGGAATGAGATCTACTAAGTCACTTTAATCATTAAACACACAAGGGTCTGTACACCACCTTATTTTTGAGATTCCATTCCATTCTCTTCTTTCCATCCTTCTTTCCCCATTTATCACCTCATTGCTAGTTGTATCATTAGTGTATATTTTGATTGATACATTATTTTCTTTTAGGTAAATTCTTGTGGTTAAGACTTTAACT
>MNCI01010282.1:338497-353200 GCA_015680685.1 Gnetum montanum
TAGTTAAGTGCATTCAGTATGACTGTTTCGAGCATGTGCGTTACACTTGGTAATCCTAGTAATGAATAGCGTTTGGTAATCCTAGTAGTGTTGCATTGGTTCATGGTGTGAAATGATAAGTAGGAACAAATACTGATGCTAGGTTAATTAAGGCTTAGTTAGTGCAGGTTAGTTACTTAGTCTCTTCATCCTTTTCCCTCTTAGCATAGGCGATAAAAATATAAAAGATATAAAAATCACATGCCTCAAGCTTACTTAACCATACAACCATGAAAAATACAAGTAAGCTTGGGGGGAAAATGATTGATTAACCTTAGGTGTTCCATAAGGCGTGTCGGCACTTAGTCTGCGGAGTTCGACTGAATCGCGCGTGTAATGCTCGTATTCGTATGGTTGAGTGTAGGGGTACCTTGCAACTCATCACCTTTGATTCTCTCTATTTTAGATGTTCTATGCTAGGTAAAAATGGTTGTGGATGCCTATATATCTCCACTACTCTAAAAGTCTCAAGTTCAACCAAATGCCAAATGATCCAAAAAAATGTCATTACAATGAAGCAAATTTTGGTTTAAATAGGCTATGGAGGTCCAAGTTTGTTGTTGGTTAATTTTCCCATGATTACTACCAAATTTTTGACAAATTTTTCCATCTTTGAAATACCTCTTTTTAGTGTGTGAGCAATTTTAGCTAATTTCCAACCCCGCATGCTGCTCCCACACACTGCACATCATGTGGGACTAGGATTCCCAACATGTGAGATTAAAGCCCAAATCCCACACACTATCTCTAGAGGCTGACTAGCATGTAGAATGACAATGCTCAACATGTAAGATGAAAATATTAAATTTTGTACCTTTCAAAGCAATTTTAACCCACAAAAGGTAGAATACATGGAAGTTGCAACTTGTGGAGCATTTTGACTTCCACAAGCTGGGATACAAGGTAGTTATAGCTTGTGAAGCATATTTTAGCCTCTACAAGCTAGGATGCATGAGATCTACATCATGTGAACTACAAATCTCAAGTTTTACATTGAAAATGACTTTAAGTTTCATCAATACAAAGCCATAATGCAAGATTTTTGGGGAAAACAAGGCAATTGTATCTACCTTTATATTTCCACCAAATTATAACAAAAATTTTAGTTATGGGATTTTATCCTACAACATGAATTTACCTTGAGGTGTTTCAACTAGTTTCATGTAATTTTCACTATCATGAGGTTTCCAGTTTTCATGATAATTGTTTGTTAAAATGCTTAACTTACTCAAATTTTTCTTTTAGTGTTTAAGCTTTATGTCAAATGTAATCTTAATCATATTCATGAATCTCAGCTAGCTTATAATTTGGTTTCCCTTGTCAAAGTTATCAATTTTTTATGTTTTATTGGTTTAAGGTCATTTCATTTTTTAATGGTTTTATTTATGGCTATCCTTATCACTAATGGTTACATGTTTTTATTTTCCATAGGCCCCAAGAAATAATGGTGATGGCTTGACAACATTCCCTCTTCTCCTCTTTGTGTAGTTAGGATATTGGCTATGATGTATTACACTTGTTATATGCCATGGCTACTAGTTATTATTATATTGCTAGATTATGTATTCCTTGTTTTTTTGTTACATAGTGTAACTATGGCTATGGTCATGGACCACTTGGTCACATTTGGCCCTATGATGTAATGTTTTAGTTTCATGTTCTAAGATACTCCTTGGTTATAGACTTTTGGTTGTTTCTATCTTTTATCTCTTTCTATGTTTTATATGTTTATATAAAAGGCTACAAGTTAAAACAATAATAAAAGGTAAGGTCACAAAGTAAAACTCTATCGTATAATAAAATAAAATAAAAACCATAAAACCAAACATAAGCATGTAAGTACGGATTGCAAACAATGTTATTAAGTAAATAGGCAACATGTAAATATAAGAAAAGGAAGTAGAGACTATCCTATATTACTAGTTTTAGGTCTTGTTAGGCCATGGTGTCACCAATTTGAGGCCTTGAAAAGCCACCAGTTTTAGGCCCTAGTAGGCCACCAGTTTTAGGCCTTGGTAGGCCATGGCCTCAATTTTCTAGTAGGCATGAGATAATGTCAAAAGAACATACAAGACTAAAATGAATAGTGAAACATGATCTAAGGCTACAAACATAAAGAAACAATCCTTAAGTAAAGAAGGAATAAGATGTTTATGATGGATTTTTTTCCTAATCTTCGATAGATCAAGAAGCCCCTTTTGTATGATTCTATGCTTATCATTCTTCTTGTTTGATATACCTAGCAGTTGTTCTTTTTGGTCATTTGGTGTTGTAGAGTTGGAGATGTTAGCCTTGTTGTTGTTATTGGTATTATCATTATTGGTCCTAACTTGAGTATAGGGAGTTTCATCTTGAAACTCCACCTCCAAACCCTATTCAATGTTAACATTGTTAATAGATGGCAAAGACATGTTATCCCCATGAATCATAATTTTACCACCCTCATATGGTAATTGAATCTCCTGATGTATAGGAGATGAGATTACTCTAAGCTTAGCTAATGATAGCCTTCCTAGAATCAAGTTAAAACTATGTGTCTCCTCTACCACTAGGAAGTTGGCAGATATGGGAAACTATTCCCCAACTATAAAGTCTAATTAGATAGAACCTTGTACTAATACCTATGATCCATTAAATGACCTAACCGTAGAGGTAGAGCTTTCCTGAATGTTTTCAATTATGCCTAATTACTCAACAATAGTAAATGATATTACATTAGTTGCTACTACCATCCACATGAACATGATGAATCTTATACCTATCAAAACATATGGTAATGAGGAAAGGAGCATATAACACTTCTCCATTTTGTGGATCAATATTCACCTTGTTGTCATGAAAGGTGAGCATGGGTTGATGCTTGTTTTTCCTAAGTGAAGTTTGCTCCATAACAGAGTGAATGGATTCTTTGTTAGCAAGTATGTCTCTACTCATAGGAATAGAAGTTAACATTTGAGCCAGTGTGTCTCTATGAGTAGGAGAATTCATGACTAGGTCATATAGGTTCAATGACATGTTCTTTTGTTTCAAGGACTATTTATCTTGTTTCAAGCATGTCTCTAATCACAGGAATAAAAGTTAACATTTGAGCCAACATGTCTCTATGAGTAGGAGAAGTCATGACTAGGTCATATAGGTTTAATGACATCTTCTTTTATTTCAGGGACTGTTTATCTTGTTTCATTGTTGCAAGGAAATTCTTTCCTTTGGCATGTGATTTTTCAACCTTTTTACTCTTAATTTTCTCCATTCTTCCTAGAGATTTCAACACGTGTTTTAACATGTATGGCTTGGACCCCTAACTTGTACCTAGTTTATGCTTCTCTCTTGGTTGACTGGTTAACATAGGTTGGGCAATAGATTTTATAGGTAGGGGTACAAGCTTTTATGAGTTAACTTGCTTTCAAGCCTTTTGTTATTGGTTGTCTTCAATGAGCTTAGTCATTGGTTTGGTGATAGTTTATTTTCATCACTGTTCTGGTGGTGATTTCTTGTTAGGTGTTGAATTATTGGCCATAATAGGCAAGCATTGGTCATGGGTTGTCACAAGTTTGCTTGTTGATAATGGAGGCCCATCAATAATGAATGGTTCCCTAGCCTTATAGGGGTTGATAATGCATTGTTTATGTTGTGATGTTATTGCCACTAAATGTGGAACATGTATAATGAAATATTCTTTTGGGGTCACAAGAAGTGGTACTTCTATGACAAAGGGTATTCTAGGCTTTAGGTTTTTGGGCCAAGTGCTAGTTGAGGGGTTCTTGATAAAAAATGATTCTCTAGAAGTACTAGATTAAGTAGATGTTGTGAACAAGGCTATGGTGTAAGAGTTATCATTGGTGTTTGGAGAATTGGGCTTATTCAACACCAACTCTTCATAGTCAATCATCTTTTGAAGATCATCTTTCAAGGCTAGGAAAAAATTAATATCATGACCAACTAGTTGATGATAATGGAAAAACCTATCAAGCTTAAAATACTTTGGTAGTTTTAGATCATGTTTGTGTTGCTACCATTGAGTTTATAGCTATCTCACAAAGATGTTCATGTCTCTTACTAGGATCCTTGGACAATAGCTTGTGTTAAATATGATTGTTTTTAAGCAACTATTCAAGAAGCTCAGAAGGCTTCATTGGTAACTTAGTATAATTTAATCATTCTTTATGCTCAAAGTTTTTTCTTGGCTAGTTAGAAGTATATAATGTAGATGGCCACAATGGATTAGAAGATGTGTTGTGTGGTGCAAATTTTCATCTTTCCACTTGATTTTTCTCTTTTGTTGTTGTGGCCATGGTTTTTTACACTTGTTTCATCTTATCCTTGTCCCTCCTAGTGTATTGGATTTTGTAGATCAAATGGGTTAGATCATTGCTAGCCTTGGACGTACCTTCTACATTGTTGATTTGAAAAAAGGCTTGACTCAATAACTAAGGATCTAAGTAGTACAATTTGGACTTGATAAAATTGTTGACAACTTCTTTGAAGATGGCTAGTAGGTGGATTTCATAGATGGGCTCTAGAATCTCATTGAGCATTACATTCCATCTTTGGATAAACCTTTGAATTGGTTTAAGTGGTTACCACCTCACTTTCATAAAATGATCTAAGGTCATACAAGCTTCAAGTTGTATTTGAAGCAGTTGCCAAATTAGTTTATCAAGTCATAAAGAGAGGAAATAGAATCTCTCGGTAATGTGTGGCACCACTCAAGAGCTTTGCAAATCAAAGACTTAATGAAAATAGATAATATCATGTGAGGCCACACTTGTACAAATAGGATTAATGTATTACTTAAAGAGTTGTAAGTAGTATGAAAGTTTTTATTTGTTCTAAACAGCCAACATAAGAATAAACTTTATTTTGGCTTGGAATGTCTAAAAATAACTATATCATGTCATTATTCAACCAACCATTATTTATTGGTGCATTATATAGGATATTGGTTTAGCAATTAAATATTAGAAATAGATAACAAAAAAATTACAAGTTTTTCCTTCTTGATGAATTCAAAGTGAAGAGACAAAAAAATATGATATTTTACTTTTTAAAGTAAAGATGATGCTCTTAGAAGTGAAAGATATTTACTAGTTTATAGTCTAAATTCTTATTGAAGAAATATTCCAAAAGAGTACTTATGAAAACCTAAGATAAAGAATGGTTTCATGAGTTAGTTTTATTGCTTAATAAATGGAATATTCAAGAGTGCATTCTTTATTAAAATTTTAAGCAAGTTCACAAATTGGTGAAACAAGTAGTATTTCAAAAACATTGGGAAAATGTTGAACAGAAAAAAAAATATTTTTTTTATTTGAATATTATAGAGAAGCCTTAATTAAAAGGAAAACTATTGATCTATTGCTATTTTTTTATCATTTATCTTACACAATTAGTAAAGCACTAATAAGATTTCATCATTTGAAAGTTGAAATAGGTAGATGGCTCAAAATTCCTTATGAAAAATGAATATACTACATCTACAATATAAGTAGCATTGAAGATAAACATCACATTTGTATAATGTCCTACATTTAAGTCATTAGACATAGAGAAGATATTATAATGGTAAATTTGATTAATTTATTTTAAATATAAGAATGAGATGTTAGCCTAGTGCTAAGACTCTTAATTTGAAAACTCCAAGTCATAAGTTCAATTCTAGTAGATAATACTAAATTATAAAATTTTAATTATTTTTTTATTTGTGTTAATCTCAAGGATTTCTAGTGAAGTTTTTGTAGTAGATAGTTTTTGGATAGGGAATGATCTGGAAATGGAAAATACTAATGTCTCTTACTATGTAAAGATTGAAGAATTTTGAAGTTTTTGATTTTGTTTTACCTAATAATTTATATGAATCCTTGTCAAAAGATAATACTTTATGATACATATTTATGTAGCTTATTGGAATTGTTTGCCAAAATAATGGTTTTACACTAATGTTTTAGGCAATTCTTGAAATTTATAGAATTAATATTTTGCATGCTCATTATATTTTCCAAATCTTTTCTATTTGTTAAATTGGTGAATTTTGAAATGGTTGAGAAATTATTAGATCTTAAAGTTTTTATGGATCAATGTAATACTTTTATTGCTTAGAAATGAAAAGTGGATTTTAATCCATATTCTCTTGTTTATTCTAAAATTCCTTATTGGAGTGAATTTCCTCTTATTTTTTAATGTGTTGAAAGTAAAATTATTTGCAGCATTGGAAAAATCCTCAAAATAGAGTTAAAAACATTACTAAATGGTATGTAGTGCACATGCTATTTTGTAGAGATTGATTTATGATAAAAGAATATAAAATTAAAACTCAAGGCTGGTAATTAGTATTGTTCCAAAAACAATACATATTACAATTTGTGAAGATGTTGCACCTATTGTCATCATGAAGACCATGTTATTAAAATCTATCATATTTTCAATAAAAAAGTTGGTCATGAGGAAAATAAATAATAATTTTTAGAAAAGAAAAATTATGATATTTTCAACATGCATAAATGAAATCTTCTTCAATAAGTTTTCAATTTTTTACTAATCCTTTTAATTCTAAAGATGTTTGTAAATTCTTAATCTCTAAAAAGAATTCCTTTTTAGAAAAAAAGAGATTTTCAATAGGGATCAACAATGAAAATACTAATGTAGATAGATTTCACTTAGTACAATATAAAAATACGAGGTGTGCAAATACTGCTTTCAATTTAAAAACCCCAAAGGTATCTTATTCTCTTTTTACTTCTACTAATGTTCCAAGTATTTTTTTTTTTATGAAATAATGCTTTTTACTTATTAGTAACATAAATTGTGAGACAAATGCTGAGCTTGAAAAATCAAAGATAAGGGCCTCCTCTCCCACATCTCAATGTTAGTTTTATCATGGAATGTTTATGGTGTTTATGATAGATCCTAAGCAAAGATTGTTAAGGAGTATCTTTCAAACCAACATTTATCTTCAGATTTTCTTTTCCTATAAGAAATTAAGATTTTAGCTTATGATATTAGTTTTTTTATACATATATTTTAAAAATTTGCATTGTTTTTTCAACTACCCATAAAGTTAATAAAGGAGGTGTTGCTATTCTTGTTAATAAAATTTGATTAGCAAAGCTTAAATTCTGGTTGCGACAACCTTGAAAGAGTTATTTGAATTATTTGTCATAGTGAAAAAGATAAATTTGAACTCTATAATGTTTATGCTCCTAATAATTCACAAGATCAATTAGAGATTTGGAAATATCTTCTATCTTTTCCTAAAATTCCTTGAATTATTGGAGGGTGATTTTAATATGGCTTAAAGTCATTCAGATAAACTTGGTGGTCTTCCTCCTAATATGTCTTTAAAAAAAAGAATAATGCAATTTCAAAGAAAAATATTTTCTTTCTAATGTTAGCTTCTTATTCCCATCTCATTCAAATGAGAAGTATTATACTTAGTATAATTATCAACAAGGAAATGATAGAATTTATTATTGACTTAATAAATTTTACATTTTTAATATTTCCTTTTGAAGCCTACAAGAAAAGTAGAAGTGCATACAAATGCTACTTTGTCATATCATTTTATTATTAGCAATTTTCTTTCTAGTATTAATTCTTTATCCTTTCAAAAGTATGAGCCATTTCGTATTAATGTTAATATGTTCATAGGACTCAATAGGAAAAATATTCTTTTAAAAATAAAACTATTGGTGATATTGGTTAGATTGACTGGTGGCAAGGAACTACTTGTAAAGTCAAAAGTTATGCTAGATGGTTTGGAAAGCTATTTGCTAAGTATAAGCATCAAGTTGAAGAAGATCTTGGAGAATTTGTAAAGAAAATGCAATTTTTTTTAGACTAGAATCCCTTTGATTTTAAAACTCAAAAAGCCTTGGCTAAAGCTCATTATGCTACATAATATTTAGATACTTTTAAAGCTAAAAGTGCACTTACTAAAAGTCTCATTGGTTGGCTAAAAATTGAAGATGAACCTTACAAGGAATTTTTTAAATTTCTATAAGGAAAGGATCAAGTATCTAAACTAAAATCATTTTATATTAATGATTCCATCATTAAAGATCCTAAAAATATTAACAATTATTTGGCAAATTATTTTTCTTTTGAAAGTTTTAGCAAAGAATCTTTCAATGTCTATAGGTTGCATATTCCTCATCTTATTATAGAAATGCATCAAAGTATTCTTAAAGCAAAAATTACAATAGAAGAAATCAAAGTAACAGCCTTTAGTTTAGCAAATGGTAAAGCTCCAAGTTTTGATGGTTTTCCTATTGAATTTTTTAAGCATTAGGACATCATTGGAGATGATCTCTTTCATATTTTCCAAGAAGCCATTAAAAAATTTTATCCTAGTAAAAATATTACTAAAGGTGTCATTCTTCTTTTTCCTAAGAATGGAAATGTTTAACATTTTGGTAATTAGAGGCTTATTACTCTTCTTAACAATACTTATAAAATTTTAGATAAATGCATAGCTTGTTGAATTCAAGAGATTATTAAATATATAATCAAACCTGAGTAGACTTGTTTTGTTAAAGATATAAAGATCTTAAATAATGTTAGTTTAGCTTAGGAGGGAGTGCAGCGGGCATATGATACTAACCAAGACATTTCTTTTAATAAGTTAGATTATGTCAAAGCTTATGATAGAATTGAATAAAATTTCATTACCAATTATCTCTATAAATTATGATTTAGTGATTATTTTATTCAACTTGTCTATACCTTGCTCACTGATACTCATGCTCAAGTTGCTACTAGTTTCAGATTAAGTTTCTCCTTTTCTCTTCAATGTTCAATTCATCAAGATTGTTCTCTTGCTCTTTATATTTTTGTTATTGCTCAAATTTTCTTTCACATAATCTACATTATGATCTACAATGGATTTTTATTAAGTAAATTTCAATTAATGATTAAGTTACATAATTGCTTAACATGCACTTTGAAATTGATTCTTTTTTTTTTATGATCAACAATTCTCTATAATATATGAATACTAAATACTCTTTTAGCTAGAGTGAAGAATTAATGCATGTCATTTGGCTCTTAATTCCATTTACAAAAATCTAATTTTTTATTATAATGGCAATATTAATGAGTGGATTACTCTTAAGCCTTATAAAATCTTGAAAAAAGATTCTTTTCTTAAAATTTTAGAAATATCCTTTTCTTTTTACCCTAATCTTTCTATTTTGTAAAATTATGTTATTGATAAAGTTGAAAAGAAGCTTGATAAATGCAAAGAAAAAAAATTTCATCCTTGCTAGCAAAGTTTAGGTATTAAGAAAATGTTTCAATCAATTCATGTTTATTTCTTCAATATTTAGGTTCCTTTTAAAACTTTGTATAAGAGAACTAATCATATTATATATTGGTTTCTTTGGTTTACTAAGCAACATAGAAAAGGTTTTTCTAAAGTCACTTAGGATATTTGCACTAGTAGTAAGAAAGATGGAGAACTTGGCCTCATTAATTTTTATAACCAAAGTATATTTCTTGCAATAAAATGATTGCAAAGTGCATAACTAGAGATGATGTTTGGATGCTCCTTTCAAGGAAAATATAAGAATAATAATAGTTCGTCTTCTAATAACTTTCTTCACTGTCTTGTTTTTCTCAACTCATTTCTATTCATGGTTTTCTAATTCTCAAACAAATTTGGAAGACATGGTGTGAGCTTAATAAATATTGGAATTACAATGATAATACAATTTCAGAAGATATGCTTAAGAAAATTTACTCATGATGCCTTCTTTTCAATGAAGAAGCTTAGGCTACTAATGCATCTAGATTATATACCACTTAGAGCAGATTTGGTATCACTGCAATTTCTTGTCTATGTATGCATGATAGATGAATTACTTGAAATGAAGCTTCTAGCCTCTATGGTTTGAATGGAAAGAGGGAAAATAATTTTGAAAAATTAATTTCTAATTTTGAGATTTTATTTAAAGTTGACAAAAATTTGCATCACATTTTTCTAAATATTTTTTAGAATGATGGTAGACATGTTTTTCCTTTTAATTCAAAAATTTCTTATGAAATTATTACAAAGAATGATTTTATTCATAACAAATTCAATAAGGCATGGAAAATGCAATTATCATCACACTTTTAGATAAGAAAAATAAAAGATATTAGGAGAGTTCTTACATTTCCTAAAATTCGTAATTTTTTATGGTTTTTTATTCATCAAGGTCTTCCTATCAAAGCTTATCTTAAACATATGGGAAATGTTTGTTCTCAATGTCCACTTTGTATAAGTGAAGATGCATTTTTTCATGCTTCAAAATGGATATCTAGAATATGCAATAGCTTTCAACCAAGCATCAATGAAGCCATTCTTGGTGATCAGCCTGCTTTGTCTACTTCATTTCTTTAAATTTGAAATTGTCTTTGGCCACTTGCTCTCTCTCTACTCTATTTGGAAGCTTCGGTGTGTAGTTATTTTTTAGTAGCAAGAACATATTATGAACTCTCTTTATATGTCAAATAACAATATCTAAAAGATGTCACTTTCTATCTACAACTTTAAGTAAAAAAAAGCTCCTAGTGAAAGCTAAACAATTAATTTATTTTCCATGGTATTAACTTCTTTTTGTTTTGGAGGCTCAAGGATGGTAAGCTTTCAATTTTTGTTACTATTTGATTGATGTATTCTTTTATCTTTAGAGAGAGTTTTCACCTTTTACTTACAAGAATCCCTTTAGTAATAAGTGAAAATCCATGAAGGTGTTTTTAAAAAAGGGCAAGACTTGATCTTTTTCTTAGCCCAAAAGGGAGATTTTTCAAGATTAGTTGTAAGGATGAAAACCTGAAAGGCATTCTCAAAACCATTGGGCTTTTTCTTTAGACTTTTTTTGATGGTATGATATACTCTAATTTTTTAAATACATTATTTATTTTTTAGGGCCCCCTAATTATTTGTTTTAAGTATTACAAAGAACACTAAATAATTGTCTTAATAATATTTTTTTTTGAAAAAGGTCAAGCGAATTTAAATTTCAAAAAAAAGAAGCTATACATGGGTACAGCGTGGGCCAGGGCTGCTAGTCCCACTCCTGTCAAGGAATTCCCCGCCAAGGACACCTGGCCATCAAAAGGCCACCCACCCCCCAAGAATCAGAGACCGAACCATCTCAAAGAAAACCCCTCCCAGAGCGCCCTATCTACCCGTGTCGGCAACCGGCCGGGAGACGTGGACGGGCCTTATTTGTTACTAGTACAGGGCTGTCCTGGCCCTTCCGCCCTACGATGTCTATTTTCGTCAATGATCTGGGCTATGCCGGTCCTGCGATTGTTGGGGGCGCTCTCAACCCAAGCCTGCATTGGGAGGTTTGGGATTTGTTCCCCGAGAATGTCAATGATGCCAGCATTACGTTCTTGCCTCTCTTCCTCGGGGATCTATCCAAGGCTCATCCACTCCGGGGCAACATCATGGGGGGTGGTCCCACCTTGCAAGGTGACCCCCCCGAACCCCCGTCGTGTTCGCGCTTGCTGCTGGATGGAAGGTTCTGAGGTGGCAGGAGGAGCCATTGCTGAGGCAATTTCGTTCCAAAGCTTCCAAATCTTTCTGGAAAGGATGCTCTCGAGGGGGGATGCTGCACCTTTGAAAATGCAATCGTTCCTGGCCCTCCACAGGACCCAGAGCGCCGCCAGCGTTGCCGAGTTTCCTGAGAATTCTGGAGAGGGGAGCCCCGCTGTTCTCCATAACTGCGTGGTTACCTGACACTCAAGAACGAAGTGCTACTACATTTCAGTATGCTAATTGCACATAGGGCACTGAGTATTGATTGCCATGCCCCGGGCCTGTAGAGCAGCGCGAACAGGGAGGGCCTGATGGAGGATCAGCCACCCAAAGGCTTTAATTTTTTCTGGGAGGATACCCTTCCACAGCAGCTTCCAGCGCGGATCAGCAGGGAATAGCTTCTACAGGAGCTGACGGGGGTGCAGGTGCATCTCCTCCACGCTGTCCATCGTCCTAGCCTAAGCGCAGAGCTGCCTCCAAATGTGGGAGTCAGAGTTGGCTGCCGTCCAGGGGTTGTACTTTTTCCTCAGGATTTGCACCCAAAGGGAGGGGTCCTCATTGCCAGTGACCAGGTGCTGAAGGAGCCTATGATGCCCCAGGGCCGCCTCCAGGGTGAAGGGAAGGAGACCAACCCCCCCTACGTACCGGGGCCGCACGATTTTTGACGAAGCCAAAAGATGCATCTTTTTTCCCCCCTTTCCGCCAGACCAAACAAAATCGTGGATAGTCTGGTCAATCTTGGTGGTGACTCCTAGGGGCGGGGAGGCCATCGAGGCAACAAACCTCGCCATGGCCCCCAACACTGAGGACGCCAGCACCATCTTCCCCTTGCGGGACAGGAATTTATTTGTCCAGTGGACTGCGCATTTCTAAATTCTCGCAATGAGCGCCTGCCAGGTTCGCTGCCTGTGCCAGTTATGCATGGGAATGCCTAGATACTTGTCTTCCGCCTCCCCCGGGAGAATCCCCAGGATTTGGACGATTTTGTTGCACACCGAGGGATGAGTGTGGGTGAAAAATAAAGCCGATTTCCCGGGTTGCGCACCAGGCCCACTTCCCGGTGCGGCCGGTCCAGCGCCTTCAGAATCGCCATGGCTTGTGGAACCGCGGCCCTAGTGTAAATCATGGTGTCATTCGCGAAGTGGGCAGAGAGACAATGAATGCTGTGCACATTTAACCCCTGGACCCCTTCTTCTGTACAGTAAGTTTGCAGGAGGTTCATCATCATCAGGAAGAGGAGTAGGGAGAGTGGGTCTCCTTGGCGTAGCCCGCGGCTGGTTCCATGAAAGCCCCACAATTGCCCATCAATATCTAACGAGTACCGTCCTCCCTGCTGGATCTGTAGGCAAAGGTCGACGAAGGCCGGGTCAAACCCTTTAGTGAGCAATACAGACTTCAAGGCGGCCCAACTAACGGAATCGTAGGCCTTGGTAATGTCCAACTTGATGTACAGGCCTGGAAGTTTGGCAGTCCGAAGGGAGTGCTGGATCTCCTGAAGCAGCAGGACCTGGTCCTGAAGGTGACGTCCCTTCATAAAGGTGGCCTAGTGCTTCCCCAAGAGCCGCGTCATGAGCGGTTACAGTCTAGCCACGAGTAGGCGAGAGAATAACTACAGCAAAGAGTTACAGACCCCGATGGGGCGGAAATGACCTGGGGATGTGGGATTCTCCATCTTCGGTAGCAATACCACACGCGAGCAGTTAATTTCTTTTCGTACCTGCCTCCATGCCAACATGTGATTAAACGCGTCCAGCAGGTTCTTCCCGAGCACATCCTTGAAATTCGTAAATAATTCAATGGGTCAACTGTCTGGCCCAGGCGCCTTGTTCGCTGGCATTTTTTGCAGCGCCTCGTGCAGTTCCTGGCACATGAATGGCTGCAGGAGCCGGAAATTATCGGCCAGGTTTAAAACTTTGCCCACGGGCACCGAAATTGGGTCTATTGGCTGCCATTCCCACACCTGCCGCCAATAATGCAGGAGGTTGCCAGCGCACGGAGGTGACTCACCCTGCAAGAGGCGTTGTATCGGTCCATTCCGGGCACCGCGGTGTGCCTTCGTAGCCAAGAAGAAAAATTTGATGTGCCAATCCCCTGCCCTCAGCCACTGCACACGGGCCCGTTGGCGCCAGTACTTCTCCTCCTCGTGGTGCAGGAGCTACAGCTCGGCCTGCAAGGCGAGCTCCTCCCCGGTATAGTCGGCCCCACTCCCTTGCTGCTCCTGCAGCGATTGGATAGCCTGCAGTTTGGCCTGTAACTGGCTGCGGTAGGTTCTGAACCAATATTTCTCTGTTGGGCCGATATTTTTTATTTGCTGTTTCAGTGTCCTCAACCCATTTTTGAGGAATTCGTGCAGGTCCATTGAGGCGCTGTAATTTTGCCAGATGTCCTGCACCAATTTTTCAAGCCATGGCGTGCGGATCCAGGTGCGCTCGAAGCGGAAGGTACGTGGTCGCTGGAACTCTCCCCGCTCCAGTTGGCAGAAGATGGGCCAGTGATCGGAGGCCATGCGGGCACCTCCGTAAACATGGAAATCCCAATCGTTCAGCAACTTCTCACTGGCCCACACACGGTCAATTCGGGACTGGACCCTCGCGACGCCTTGCCTGCAGTTGCTCCAAGTGTACGTGCAGCCGGCGATTTCCATGTCAGTCAAATTATACTGCTGTAACAAGGCGAGCATTTTGGCTGCCCCTGGGGGCTCCGCCAAATTATCACCAGTCTTTTCCCAAGCGAAGAGCCTCTGGTTGAAATCGCCAATCAATAACCAGCTGGCCTTCTGGGGAACCAGCCCCGCGACCCGAGAGAGCTCATGAAAACGTGCCTGCCACCCTTGGGCGCCATACACATTGGTAACCCACACGTCCTATCCGGGCAGATGCACCATAATGCACTAGTCAAACGTATCCAGGACGTACGAGTCAGCCTTGGTCAGGATCGCGAGGCCACCCGCGCGCCCCCTGCAGGGTGTCAGGTGGCTGTGCCACCCCGGCCACCAGAGAGTCTGAGTCTCTGTCTGCTGCAATTTCATTTCTTGCAGGCATACAATGTCACACTTCTCGTCACGTACCAAACAATGAAGGGTATGTCACTTGTAAGGGGTACCCTGGCCCCTGCAGTTCCAGGAAAGGACCTTCATGGAGACA
>MNCI01010282.1:353334-385804 GCA_015680685.1 Gnetum montanum
GTGAGCCTTGCCGCAGCTCTGCCCCTGCCAGAGAGGCCGTCTGCTGTTTACCCGCAGAATGCAGAGCACCGGTCCCAACTAGCGCATGAATATATGACTTACTCACCGCATGAATATATTATTAAAATATTAATAAAATAAAATAAAATATCTTAATAATATTTTAAAAACTCATAGCATATACAATTATTTTGTCCAAGAGAACAAGAACAAAGTTGATAACATTTCATTTCATTGTTAATTTCGGTTCTAGATGGTATGATATAAGCATTCTCCTCTCCTTAGTGGACTTTTCGTAGATCTAGTCTCATCTAATTGTTTACTTGGCAGTTGTTTGTACCCTTTATTCGTTTGTTCGCACGTTCCTAGGCATGTAAGCCATTACGAAATGCCCTAGGTTTTACGTTGTGAAAATTAAACCGTTGGCGGTTGAATTTATTTACTAATTTTTATTTATTAATACCGTTTTTGGGCGAGAAATGTAACTTGAATCGGTGCAGTGGCAAAGATGTTGTAGGATAACGTTCTTGGGTCTGGCGTTCCGATAATGTTATCAACCTTGTCGTTCTTATTCTACTGAGCGACTCTGCTGGATACTGGAAGACTGAGATTGAGGTACAGATGCAAGGAATGAACGTCTTCATTCCATTGAGGCAAGGGCACCACTGGCTTCTTCCTTGTAACAATAAATTTAGTGACCCTATTGTGGGTTTCATTTTTTTCTTCTTCCTTTTTAAACTAATTTGGAGTTGATTCCATTCTCTGATTTTTTGGCCTGTCTGCAGAGGCATTCCTGTCAAAAGCAGAAGTTTGAGCTCAACTGTCAGTCTGCACAGGATGATTCTCAAATACAAATAGGAACATCTACAGGCAAGATGCATTCACCTTTTTCTCTGCCTACGCCATTCGCCCTATATTGGACACTGCTACTGCTGCTATTGACTTTTATGATCACTCTTCGGTTTTACTGGTTGTATGTCTTACAATTGTGGAAGTGGAACGTAGTGCTTCAATTCTCGATGGTCATTATGGACGAGAAAGATTCTTTGAATGTGATTCATGAAATTATGTGTGTGCAGAGCTTAAATGGAGGGAGAAGCTTGCTGCTGCAAACGAGAATGCACAGCGTATTCGGGATGAGGATCTAAAGGCAACGTGCTTGAACCATATTTGCTCCCTCACTTTATTATATTAAAGCTTAAATTTTAGTTTTGAAATCCAACTTTCTTCTCTCTTTCAGATTTTTAGTAGAAACGGAATTGATACACTGCTCTGTTCCGTACGTAGGTAGATGGATTGTTGCTTCTTCATTATTCTCAGTTATTTCATTGTTCATGAGGATATGTAAAATAATCAGTCGTACTTTGCAGTCAGCTGTGGTCTTGTTAAATAAGTCTTCATTAAGTTAAATCACATTGAAAAACGTTTCAAAACTGGTATCTGGAAAATGTAAGATGGCATGCGTAAAACTGTTTTTCATTTTATATTTGCCTTGTTTGGTGGTGGGCCGTTTTCTTGAATGAATTACTCTCCTGTATTGAAAGGTTTAACCGATTATGTCCACTAGAGGCTTAGGGTCGCATTTCATGGCGTGAAAGCTTCGGTTTCGTTAATCTTACCAGAAAAGTTTCATTATCAATTTACTGCATTTGGTGTCTGAAGATATGTATTCCCCATCTTATGTTTTGTGATCTTCTGTGAGGACGGGAAATTTCTACTTTGTGAGAAGTTGACTCCTCTTCTTATCAGTGCTGTGCTGATGATAAATCTTGTTGATTCATTCAAAAAAACAAACAGTGCTTCGGATATGGCTATTTTTGTTTTCCCTGCATTATTATCAAAAAATTTATTAGAATGCTAGTCGTTGAAAACTTTATGTTTAATGGGAAATATTTATCATGTCTCACAGGCTTACGAAGAATATAAAAGACAGCAAGCCGTATTAGAGAGGGAAAGCTTTGAAGTTCCAACAGACATAAGGTCCCTCAGTGATATTGAATTCACTCCTTATCTCAACGAGGAAGGCCTTATTGCAGACATGTCTTCACCAGATGCAAAAGCCACTGTGTATGCCATGCCATTTACGATGAATCGTTTGCACTTCAGTACATTGGTATATCAAGAGAGGTAACATCTTGTTAATATTTTTCATTGACATGGAAAATATTGTGTTAGATTATCAACTATATTGAAATAGAACCTGTCTACTGGTATATCCAAAAACATTCTAATATCAGGATTATGTTCTATCCTTCCTTCTTTCCTTTTTTTTCCAAAGAACTATCTGTTGTCCAAGGTAACATTTTTTACATTAAGAAAGATGATGTTATCAGCTCAGAAGGAAAGAAAATTTGAAAAGTTTGGTCAGGAAAAGATATGGAGGTGGGAATTCAGAGATTTCAAGTTTTGGGACCTGCATGACATAACTAGGTGGTATGTTTTCTTTCTAGTTAGGGATTAGACTATCTGGAATCAATTGGTTAGAAAAGTATCCGGTTTGTATCTCAGAAGGCCATGGATGAAACTCTTACAACTTCTTGATGTTTCCTCTCATAAATAAGAGCAGCAAAATTTAACAAATAAAGTAAAAACAAACTTAAATCCTAGTATTAGTAAGAATTCAGAGCTTATACGTAACACTTCTTTACTTGAATTCACATGTTAATCTGCCTGTATTTAGTCCCTATGACCTAGCAGGTTGATAGGTTCTCAAACTCTTTAAGGAAAGGCGTCGATTGAACTCCCTAGGTAGGGATTATGCCATTTAGGAGTGACTGTCTGGTTTGTTTATCTCTGGGTGGAGGGTTCTTTCCCCTCCACCAGCAAGTACATTGAAAAAAAGGACTAAGAGCTCTCCGTTCTGCACTATCATGTTATCATGCTTACTAGTTCGTCATGAACAGTGGAAAGGAGCCCTGGATAGGATCTTACAGTTACAGGTAGAAAGAATCCAGAGCTGTGAGGATTTGTTTATTTATTTGATGTCTTCCTCTATACAGGATTGTTATAGCTATGCCATTGCTTGATGAATGTGCTGTGTTCTAAATATAAACCTGTAAAATTATATGCAAAAAAATGAATGAGTCAAACTTTGGGCATACCATACTGTAAAGCAGTGCCTGTTACTAGACCGTGGTGCTGCATTTCGGAAGGCCATTAATGCTTGCTGAAGCAATGGACCTTTATTCTCCTCTTTTTTTCATGTGCAGTGAGTCTTTAGACTACTTATTCAACCTTTTTGCAGACAACCTCTTTCCCTTTATATCTTATATTGTGATGTGTATAAACAATTTCTAGTCATTTAAACAAAAATGTATATTTCTTGCACCAAAATATTGCTTTAGGGTAACTTCGAAGCAATGTTTCCTAAAAATGTATGAATCCTCATATAAAATGGCATTGACTATATACATTCATAACTTCTTCCTACTTATATGGAAGTTGGTCTGAGAAAACTGATCTTGCTACTGGGTTCTAAATCTTAAGTCTATTAACTAAAACTGTCATCATCTGCCATCATCTGTTTGCTGGTAGTTTCAAGTTTAGTGTCATCCTGGCTAAATCAACGGTCAAAGACTGGTGTGAATATCTTAGTTACTCAGTTCTAATAATGTATTTTTATTATTGTTAAAAATCCAAGTATCGGAAACCTGACAGAAAGGCACTCAACTATTAATAATCTATTTGCGTGATGATTACATATGTTGGATTCTCCATGCTGCTTGAAGTGTTTAAATGTATCGGTAACCAGGTTTCATCCAAGTTGATAGCCTTTGAATTGATGGTTAGATGGGCCTTAACAGTGATATCAAAGAACTTTAAACTTAAGGGTTTTGTAGGATAAGATTTTAGTGCATGCAAAAGGAGAACAATGATGAGTCTTGAAGGCATCAAATGCAAAGTTTGCTTTGTTGAAGTACAACATAAATTTTGCATTGAGAAAGGTGAAGATGCAAGCCATTTCAACAGAGGCCGGTTGTGTTCATGGAGTTCAGGGTAACGCAAATACGCCAAAAGAGTATCTTCATTCATTCTTTATTTATCTTTCTTCTTTATTTATTTAGAAAATCTAGTTGGAAATTCTACTAAATTTAATCTTTTTTCCTCTCGGTTTTTCTCTTTTCATAATTTTAAAGGTTAGCATACATTATATTTATTTACAAGTTCATTGCCTGTACGTTAAGGTTGTAAGTTTAATTCTATTTAAAAGAAATTCCGGAAAAGGAATTCTGAAACTCATGGAATAGATCCAAGAGGTCATATATATCTGAACTAACCTTTAACTATGATGTTATTTATTCTCTTTAAAGTTATAAATTCTTTTTAAAAAATTTTAAAAAGAATTTTAAAATTGGTCAGATACATCTAAGAGGTCTCAGTGAATGTAACTAAATCATTTTATTTTATTCTCTAGCTAATTCATTATTTTTATGATTTTAAAAGGCTACATCTCAACTATCATTTTATCTTTAATGCTATTTATTCTCTTTAATTCTTAAGAAATCCGTTGGTAAATGATTTAAGCAAGGGATTACTGGTTAACATCCCCATATTAATGTACATACAGTGAAATTATTTCAAGTTAGTGGTTGCAATGTATAGAAAGTACAACGCCAAGCTAAAGAAAATTGTGTTCTGTGGTGTGCAGGGTAAAATGGATTGCAATGGGGAGAATCAGTAATGTTAAACTGAAGTTATGCATCAAAAGAATCTGATTCATGGAAGCGAGGAATCAAGGATTCGCGATTCTGAACGTGTTTGGGTACGTGTGCCTTAAGAAAAAGTGGGGACGGGTTCGTAGCCGCCGGGATGTGATAGAGAAAATTATATATTAGTTTTTTTTTAAAAAAATAAAATCTCATATATCATAAATATACATTGTAAAATATAGAACAAGTACAATGTAAATCCAAAATATTGTTAATGCTTAAAAATTGCACAGAAGATTGAGCATTGAATCCATTTCCTTAGTCAAGAGCCATAATCTGGCCAAACATATAATTTTTGAAACAACCAAAATGACAGCAATAAAATGAAAACCTTTTGTTACTCAATCCAATATTTCCAAAAATGAAATTAAGCCTCAAGCCTCAACCAAAGTTATAACAAATCAGGTCTGCTAATACTTTTGTTCAACCACTAATTGTGGGCACCACCCTAGGGATTACCTGTGAGTAGTGCCGTAAAGATGACTGCATTATAAGAAGACACAACTTAACTAAACTAGGCACAGCCCAGTAACTCACCTCACCTACAATGATCCAAAACCTGTCTAGAAAATCAGCACTAGTCATGATAAAGGGGAAAGTAAAAACCGAGCACCATGAGCTTTCATATGGCCATTGGCCATGTGCTGGTGGCATTAGTTGCTTTATAAGCAAACAGATTTTTAAAAATGTTGAACAAGCATCCATCCGTCGTCATGTTCATGACTCATGACCCATGACGATGACCCTGTTTTGTTTTTGCAGCCGAGATAGGAGAAAAAGAGCAAAAACGAGCAATGAACAATAAACACGCGTGAATGTGAGTCATGGCGGAACCTTTGACGCTCCCAAAGGCAGGCAAATCCATGCAAATGCAATTTTTTCCTCGCACGCCCCGTCACCCATACTTGCCCCTTCGGCCTTCGGTTACCATAGTAGCCCTTTCGTGATTTCCGTCTGTTTGTTTATTCATTCGTACTCCCTTGTTTTCTGTGGTCCGTCTCATGCCGATGCCATGAATGGCATCTTGATTGCTTGCTGCCATTTAACAATGAAATGAAATTTTTGGTACGATTCAGAACAGGAGAAGATACGTAAGATTTTAATGCAAAATGCAGACATTCTAAGAACTAAAAAGGCAAGCACAATACAAGGCAAGGCAACGTGACCATTTCAATGTATATGTACAAATCCAGACAAAGTTTCTTTGGAAATTATGATTAATTATGAAATACGTACCCATTGCGAATTTAATGCGTTTCTGTACGCGCTCCCGAATCGGACGCGAACAGTTCGTCAAAATTTATCCGGAATCGCGAATCTCCAGTGTATAGCTATTATACGTTTGGATGAATTGCATAGGATCATGAAGGATGAAAAAATTGACGGCTTTGGTCTCTTGAAGCACCTCCCTCGTAGGTTCCAATTGTAAGGTTTACTTAACCTCCAGCAGAGTGAGTTAAATGCTCATTAGGTGGATATAATTTTGAAAGAGGGAAATACTATGTTCAATTCAGGGCAATACTATGTTGAATTCAGGGCAGGTTGCAGAAATTACCGGATCAGCGTGCACTGGTTCTCTGGCAATTGGATTGTTTGCCCAAATGTAGCTGAGCTCATACTTGTCCTAATTTGCATATCACAAACCATGAATTACAAGCAAACCTACAAGAAAGAATAGCCATGTCTAAAAGACAACAAATTTATTCCTTCACTATGGTCGAATGGAAAATTTAATAATTAACACAGGCGGACAAGGCTGGTCGCTGTAAGAATAATGCAACAGTCTACGTGCGTTGCCTGTATTCATACTCCTGCTGTTGTGATCAATGTTTATGGATCGGCGAGTACAGTTGGGTTCCTGGACAAATTCGTGGTTGATTCCAGCTAGCATCTGCTTTTATTTATTAACAGTGAGCAGTCATACTGGATAATATGAGACTCAAACCGAAATTTTCTCACCCACTTTGGATTTATACAAAGGTAGAAATATACATGTCATAGATTTTGAAAACATGTTTATTACCAAGCACCTCAGACAATATTCCGAACAAATCAAACAAATTTGCAACTATAACGTTTAGAATGCCCTGAGGCAAAACATTGCATGAAAATAATACAAGATAGCATTTGCAAGAAAAGTGGAACGAAAGTGTCACGTAACCTGGTTATATTTAAATATCAGCGAGAGACGAGACATCCGTGGAACCAGTATAGTTACTTTTGCAGACTCTTGCGATTTCCTGTTGCATAATCATTTTTCACACAAATAATCCACTGAACTTGAGCTGTTTACAAGGGGGGATTTCAGCTACTGTGAAAATCAAATAATTATGATACCACCTGGGAAAAGTCCTCTGGAATAAGCCCCAGTCCAAAAGCAGAAGGAATCCTTGAATTGGAATTGGAATCATAGTCGACATCGGTTCGTCCGTTTCCAATTATGTACCCCTGCTCATCCTCACGACATCAGAAAATGATCACCATTTTGATCTTGTTATTTACTGAAACTTGAACTTTTATTACCAACCTTGAGATTCATTTTTGGTCTCTTCCCAGCTTCATTTTCTATATCAAAAGGCGAGTTAAAAACAGAGAAAAATAGCAAAGAAAACGAAAACATACGGAACAATTAATGAGACTCGGTTTTAATGCAGCAATACCGTCCGCTATTTTATTAGCCACCAGCGGAACAAATGTACCCCGTAAGAATCGCCCCCAATATACAGGGGATTTAACCTAAATTCGCTGAAATCTTCTATCCATTGCCAGCGTAAATTTTGTGAGAGTTTTTATTTAGCTGCCATCTACCAGGCAATTGACACAATTTTTTGAAAAGCCAACCTTCAAAAGAAAGGTGTAAATGTCGTCCACCGTACTGTCATCGCTGGGCTTAAAATTTTGCAAATCATTGGAGTGGGAAAAGCCAGCGAAAGCAGGAGAATCAACGAAAATGATATTCGACACCTTTGATTCGTAACAAAAAATTGCAATAATAATAATAGAACAGGAATTAACAACATACTCAATCGTAAGCATAAAAACAATAAAATTTTAGAAAGCTACACCAAAGAATCTTTGTCCACGAATTTGTGTTTCTGATGAGCGTGGGAATTTGACCACTTCGATGATGTAGGTCGAAATAAAACGGCCCTGCATTCAGAGAATGAACCTAAAATCTTGAAAATGTAACTAAAGAATTTATTATGTTAGCAATAAAAAGGCTTTGCCTTGGAACAAACATAGTGGAACATCCTGAAACGGAACATTCATCTTATAGAAAATCAAAATGTAAATCAAAATGAAATGATAAGCTTGCATTGTAAGGAAAACACAAAAAACTAAAACTGATTTCCAATTAAAATGGCCATTGGGACAAACAAAAAATTGAAACTGATCCCCAAGATTTTGTTATGAAGGTAGATAAAAAACAATCTATTCCAAGAGAAAAAAACAATTTATTACACAAGACAGTACATTCATCTTATGAAGAATACATATAAAAATAAATTCAAGAAAGTGGCTAAGCAATAGATTAAAAATTAATATAAATCAACTATTGGAATCCAACTTATGAACTTCCAAGCAACACATTTATCATTAACTTAAAAAGAAAATAGAAAAAACAAAATCAAACCTATTTCATAAATAAAGCCATTGAAAGAGCTACAACCAGGGCCCCACCGAACCAAACAATGAGTGGGTCTTGAGATGGGTTTGCCTCCGACTCAATGAAGTAGACGTCTCTGATACTGCTCATTCAGAGTCTCATATCTGAGATGCATACCCAATATTATTTCAAAAATATCGCACTTAAACTCTTTACAGTTGCATATATACCTAGTCTTATGCATCGTTTTTAAGTAAATACTCTAAAAAAGCTACGATGGAGATTCATGATAAAGAATGCTTGATGAGAATGTTTTATGGCTTAATAAATGGAATATGCAAATTTTTTATCTTCATCCTAAGCAAGTTTAAACACTGGTAATGAAATTTCAGTTTCAATTTAACAGAGCAACAAAGGAAATTAAGAAAAGAAACTGAAGGGAAGAACAGGGCAATAAGCATTGTAGAGACCCTGTGTATATCAGAGAAGGCAAAGCTCCATGATATCCAGGAAACGAATGAACCCTTCCTTCTTGAGACGATGCAAACACAAAGCAGTTCAGGAGTCCAGCAGCCACACCCATTATCCACACAGCAAAAACGCAAGCCATGGATACCATTCAGTTTCAGTTTATTCCACTATGCGGCTTTTGCTTACTTTTCAGCATGAAACTGCAAAGAAACACTCTTTTTAGACAACCCACTGAACTGAACTGCAAGAGCTCCTCCACCACTAATCCTGTGCACGCTCACAGCTCCGGATCCATACTTCTATTAGATGCACGGATTTATCAGCTACAATGCAACTTCACATGGTGAAAATTAATTATATACTTGTCTCTGTCTTTGGTTTTGTCATTCCTCTCCTCATCGTTTATGACCTCTAGTCGATAATTGCTCTCATCATAATTTATGATAATTGATTTTGTATATCTTTTTTAAAATCTTTTCAAAATTGAATCTCCACCTGATCTGCATTTTCTGGTTGGTTGATGCTTAGTGCATGTGTATGCTCATGCCCATAGAAACTTGTTGCCACATTGTGGCCATTTAATGTAACAGGCTTTGATGATAAGAACAGTTATAAAATAAATACGTTACCTAAATATGAGAAAGCTAAAATGATGGGTTGTTGGGCTCAAAGGTGTCCAACCAAGGCCTAAAGAAACGACTAGTGTTATTGACAGCCCCCAAAACTGATTAGTCTGAAGAAGTGGGAAGGATACTGAAACATACAAAGCATGTGATATTCATTCCAGACACGGTTGTTTCATTAACGATGATGCAGTATCAGATTCAGAGTTCTTGCCTTATTCTTGAATTCCAAATAACGATTTTGCAATTTTTGGAATTCTTGAAACGTAACTCTAACACCATGATGTTGAGGGGTTATAACTACTTTATTTCTGACGTTCACTGGTGCCACTTTGGGGGCATGACAATTTACCATTAGGTTTTGTGTGACATTAGTTAAATATCCCATGTTCTCCCCAAATTGATGGGATAAATGGGGTGATAACTATGCATCAAAAGAATCTGATTCGTGGAAGCGAGGAATTGAGGATTTGTGATTCTGAACGTGTTTGGGTACGTGTGCCTCAAGAAAAAGTGGGTACGGGTTCCTAGGGGACGTGATAGAGAAAATTTAAATATATTAGTTTTTTAAAAAAATTAAATCCCATATATCATAAAAATACATTGTAAAACATAGAACAAGTACAATGTAAATCCAAAATATTGTTAATCCTTAAAAATTGCACAGAAGATTGCAATATCACCATTAAATTGAAGCAAGAAAATTTGCAAAGGTATGGAGGGCACTGAATCCATTTCCTTACTCAGGAGCCGTAATCTGGCCAAACATATAATTTCTGCAACAACCAAAATGACAGCAATAAAATGAAATCCTTTTGTTACTCAATCCAATATTTTCAAAAATGAAATTAAGCCTCAAGCCTCAACCAAATTTATAACAAATCAGGTCTGCTAATACTTTTGTTCAACCACTACCTGTGAGTAGCCTGTGAGTGGTTGAAGATGACCGTATTAAGAGGAAGAGGAAAATCGGCACCAGTCATGATGAAGAGGAAAGTAAAACCTTGCATATGGTCATTGTTCATGATGTGATGGTGGGCTTCGCTGCTTTATAAGCAAACAGATTTTTTTAAAAGTTGAACAAGCATCCATCNTGTTCATGACTCATGACCCATCCGTCATCATGTTCATGACTCATGACCCATGACGATGACCCTGTTTTGTTTTTTTGTTTTTTAAGCAGAGATATGAGAAAAAGAGCAAAAACCAGCAATCGCGAGAATGTGTGAGTCATGGCGGAACCTTTGACGCTCCCAAAGCCAGGCGAATCCATGCAAATGCAATGTTTACCTCGCACGCCCCGTCCAAAACTTGATTTCCGTATGACCCATACTTGCCCCTTCAGCCATCGGTTACCATAGTAGCCCTTTCGTGATTTCCGTGTGTTTGTTTATTTATTCGTACTCCCTTGTTTTCTGTGGTCCGTCTGCTGATGCCATGAATCTTGATTGGTTGCTTGCCACTTAACAATGAAATAGGAGAAGATATGTAAGATTTTAATGCAATAACAATAGAGGCAATAACAATAGAGGGAAGGCAAGGCGACCATATCAATCATATCAATGTATATTTTCAAATGCAGACAAAATTTCATTGGAAATTATGAAGTACGTACCCACTGCAAATTTAATACGCTTCTGTACACGCTCCCGAATCCGACACGAACAGTTCATCAAAATTATAGGAAATCGCGAATCTCCGGCGCATAGTATAATAGAGATTTTGCAGGTCTTTACTAGTAATAAAACTTCCGTCAAAATATAAAGTTGCTTATTCCCTCAGAAATTCTCTTTTTCTCTGATGTATATTTAATTCCAATACATGATAGTAAACTTATTGTTTACGTACAGTATATTGCTTATTTTTATTTTTATTTAACATAATAGATATGTTTGTTGGTTTGAGTAATTGAACTTTAAAATCAATAAATTATAAGCACATTATCTTCACATTGGCTAACTTGTGTTTGATCTTTGCAACTTTTGGCATTGCATCGGAAGCTAGGAGGCTAGCCAATACTTACCCATAATAATTTCTTTGAAAAGTAGATCTCTCAGCCCTGCCCTTTGACAATAATTATTTATTTTCCATGACAATGTCTAGCCAATACATATGCATAATAATTCCCATGAAAAAGTTCATCTCTTGAATCAATGCTACAACAATAATTATGTATTATTCATGACAAAGTCAAGCTGTATGGTAGTGTCATTAGAAAAAGAAAAGATTGGATAAAAAATATATCCTAACTTAGTATCAAAACATTGGCTAAAGGAATTCATGGTAGAAATGAACCCCAATATTTCTCTATTTTATTTATTAAGTGATTAAGAAATGTTAGATAACATGGAATACGATGAATTTAAATAGATAAAAAAGACAAAAAAAATGTTGTGGAGATCCCTTGAGATTAGGAAAGGATAGGCTTTGAGCACAAAGAAGGCTTTTGCAAGTGATGAAAGAAACTTAAACTAAAGGATAATCATAAAAGGTGGTGCCTAGTACCTACACAAGAATTGGAGAGGACTTAACCTCCTTTGGTTAGTAGTGAAGCAACTTGAACGAAAGATGTGCAAGGAAACAATGTAACTTGTGCAAAGTAAGGTCGTGATTTACTAATTCAGAGTACAAATTAAATTCATGATTAGCTGCACATATTTAACTCTTCATAAAAAGAAATAGCAAAAGAGAACTCATGTAGTCCAACCTGTTTTATTGGGACAAGGTTAAAATAATGATGATGATTTACCACATATTAAAAACAGTGCATTATTTATATAATACATTATGATTATTTATAAAAATAAATCACCACTCTTTCTCTTACATCATTTCCACAGTTTGCTTTGCGTTAATTATAAATAACTTTTAGTTAAGTGAGGGGATGTTTCAACCGAAATAATATGACTATAAAATAAGATCGGCATGTATTAATTATAAATAACTTTTGGCCAAAGTGTAGGGATGTTCGAACTAACAGGACCAATATAATACTTTACGGAATTATACCAGAACATAACAATGCTGAAGGGTGACCCAAAATTACATATTTTGAAAGCAATATAAAATTCAGTATGGTTTAGTTTCCGTGATATTTGAGTGTTGGAAAAAGCTTGCAGGTTAAGGTCACGGGCGTTTGGACAAGATGTAAGTTCATAAAGAGCTACAATATTCAGGACAGCAGCGTAATTGAATTCCACAGGAAGCTTACAACGAAGGGATACCGTGCTCTAATTTACTGGTGTTGCAAGCATAAAATAAATAATAAAACAACATTGTTATTGTTTTGACAGTGAAAACCCAATTGAAATTCTGGTGATTGTGATATTAACGGGATAAAATGCTTCAGTGGCGACCATGATTTGAGTTTTCCAGCTTTAGGAACGCAAAGGTGTATCAGATCACTAGGCTATGCAACCACTGCTGAATGGAGGAGCTGGTTTGCTGATGGCCAAGTTGCTGGGTATGTGGTTAATTGCCTTAGCTAATAATTTTTATTGTCTAAAAGATCTCGAGTCTCCATTGTGATTCAAAGGATTTATAAACAAAATAAAATTTCAGTTCCAGTTTAAACAAGGGATGAAGAATGATTTTTTTACCTGGGTTTTAGCCAACAGCATGTTAACTATTATGCCATCCAATCAACCCTAACAGGTTCACAATACAGTACGAGCACCAGCTAACCTATGCAACGCTGAAGGTATATCTGTATATATATATGTATAGAAAGATTAGTGGTCGTGGATTGAATTTCGCAGATTTTGCAGAGATGATGAAACATTGCTTACTTGGATTGTTGAATTTATTTGCAGGGAGGGGGTCACACTGCTCCTGAGAACCGGCCAAGAACATCATTTGTCATGTTCCAGCGATGGATCTCTAGCAGCCCTCTGTGAATCTATGGCACTGTGTTCAACGCTCAGTTTTGGACACTAACTCTGGCTGTTGTATATATATACTCTATTATGTTTTCAATGTAAGTTAATAGGATTAAAAAAGCTTTTACAAGGTTTTGTTACATTGTTAATGGGTTTAAAAAACCTTATCAAAGAGAATTAGTAAAAAAGGTTAAGTGTGTGTCATTTTTTCATTCTTGAGTACGTTCTACCCACAGACTTTAGACGTACTTTGCTCTCTTGGAAGTTTAATCTTTTATCAGGTCTCTCTATCAAGAGGTACAGTAATCCAACATGAGCATCAGCCACAATTATAACTTTAATTTACATTTACATTGGAATTGCAGCAAATATGTAAGTAGGTTTTTTCGTTTATCATCCTCTTTGAAGTAGGTTTTTCATTTATCATCCTCTTTGAAGTGATGTAAGTGAATTGTTTGTTTTTCATTCTTTTTATAATTTTTTTTTTTATATTTCTTCTCACATACTCATAATAGTCCTTAGGTTTCAAACTCAAATCTTCATCTTGAATATTGCAATTTTGAAGTAAATTTTCTCCTCATGAAATCATCTCTTGATTGGCATTATAAACTTTTAGGAAAAAGTACACTTTAGGTCTAACAATTCTTTGTTTGATAAAATCTCATAAAATAATGGGAAGCTATAATTTTTTCACTTTAGCAAATAAAACATCATACAAAGTTTGAACATTTACCCTAAACTCTTTACATACAAAGTTTGAACTTTTACCCTAAACTCTTTAAGTAAAAAATATTTTTGAACATACTCTAAATATCTTTGATGAGTGGTGAGAGTTCTCTACACCTAACTATACAAATCATAAGCATTCATGTGCAATCTAGTCGAATTCCATGAATGGGACTAGTGTAGTATCTAGATTGTTAAGCATTAATTGTAGGTCATTGTCTTCTCACTTAGACTTGTGATATCCTGTTCCCGGATGTCGTAAAAATATGATTGCTTAATTTATTGCATTTATCGTTTTCTTAAATAATATACTAAAGACATTATAAATATTTAATAAATGAATTAACTGGTAAATAAATATTTGGAGCCAAAGAATGAAACAAGGAAAAATGGAAAAATTTTATTGACAAAAGAGAGTACTGTAACACCCTCTAGGCTGTCTTCCTAAGCCACTTAAGCCTTAGAGGTAATTTGCCATAGCCATCACAATTAGGTTGTCCTGCCAAAGGGGTGATCAATCTCTTTCTATCCTACTTCACTCAGCTCTTGTTATTTGCCTCTCCCAACTCTACAACTCCATGCCTGGCATGACCTCTAACCTTGGCCTGAAATAGCATAGGTCAAACCCTTTCCCAAGGGATACATGAATAATCGTAACTCCTCATAATGAGGTGCCCCTTCATTTGAAAGTTAGTTACATTGTTTACAATTGTTTCCACCCTTAACAAGGGACGAGACATTACAATCTACCCCCTTTAGGCATCTAGCTCATTCTCAAGCGCTTCCTTTATATTCAACTGCTTTGTTGCTGCTTCATTCGTATGCTCCTCAGCTTTAGTTTCTTTACTTTCCTCATTATCATCTATACAAATAGAAGATCAGAAATTATAAAACATAATTTATTACATCCATAATAATTTTAATTTATCATTCAATATCATGATGATCAAAAAGTTGGGGGTAAGTATTTAAAATAAACTTCCTGTTTTTCCAAGTTTGTTGATCACAATTTGACCATTAAACAAGTATTTCGTTGATAGTTTTATTTCGTAATTTCTTGGTTTGTTGGTTCTTAATAGCAATGGGCCTAACTTCAATGGGGCATCTTTAATCTGAGAAAAGATTCCCTACATTTTTATTAACATTTCATTAAACACATATTTTTCTTGAAAAAGGTTAGTCAATGGGGCTACCAAGGTAGAATAATCTTTAATGAAATGTTAATAAAAATTAGCTAAACCTAAGAAGTTGCAAACTACTGTAACATCTTTTAATTCAAGCCAGTCTCGAATCACACTAATTTTTTCTAGATCTATTTGTAATCCTTTCTTAGAAACTACATTTCCTAAGTATGAAACGTTTTCCTTAAAGAATTCGCATTTACTCAATTTATCTTTTAGTTGATGCTCTTTAAAAATTTCCATTGTAATTTTCAAATGTTTGACATTTTCTTCTCTTGACTTGACTTAGAATAAACAAGTATATCATCCATAAATACTATAAAAAATTGATCAAGATATTCACAAAATAAATTATTCATTAATGTCATGAATGTTGTAGGTGCATTAGTTAATCCAAACAACATCACAATAAATTCGTATAAGCCATACTTGGTTTTAAAAGTAGTTTTCTCAATATCTTTCTCCTTAATCCTTATTTGGTGATAACTTGGTTTTAAAATAATCTTTGAGAAATCACATGAACTCTTAAGTTGATCAAATAAATCATTGATCCTAGGCAAAGGATAAGTATTTTTAATCATCACTTTATTCAATGCTCTATAATCGATGCATAATCTTAGTGTACCATCTTTCTTTTTACCGAATAAGACTGGTGCACCCCAAGGTGATACGCTAGGTTGAATTTTTCCTTCTTCCAATAATTGGTCTAATTGTACTTTTAATTCTCTTAATTAAGAGGTAGAAAATCTATAAGGAGCTTTTGAAATAGGTTGTGTACTAGGAAAAATATCAATGGCATTCTTAATAGTTCTTTTTGGAGGTATTTCTTTAGTTTCACCAAATACTAAATTTTTATATTCCTAAAGGTCTTTTAGGATCTTAGGACCTAAAGATTTCTAAGGTTGGGTTATTTTGACAATCAGCATCATAGCACCTTTTTTAACTAATCTTTTAACTTGCTTAATAGTTATCGTATGAATTTTCTCTAGTGTTCCTACCCTCCTTAGAACCTTGACTCTATCAGTGGTTGGGACTTTTAAAATACGAGTTCCAAAGTGGGTAGTAATATCGCATTTTTGCATGAGAGACATTCCTAAAATTGCATCAACATCACCTAGTTCAAATTCAAAGAATTCATCAACAAAAGGCATGTTTTGCAAGGTAAAGTTAATTTCTCCATACTTAGTATTCTTGCTCACAGTCATTCCATCTACTAGTTCTAGCTTAATAATTTTTTGAAAGGTAAACTTAATTTCAATAAATTAATTAACTTTGGAAAAATAAACTTATCACTAGCATAACTATCAATCAAAAATTTAATTTATTTACCTTTAATTGAACCTTCAAAAATCAGTAAAGCAAATTGAAATTTACACAAACCTAATTTAATTTATGCAAATATCTTCTTTGTGGTTGTGGTGGTGGTTGGAATTTTTCCTTTGTTCATGATTGGGTTGGGTTTTTTATTCCTGATTTGGTTGGTCCTTTGTATTTTTGCTCAAAATTTTGGGTAGTCTCATTTGAAATGATCTTTGCCACAAACAAAATATCTTGATCTTGATCGAGCTTTTTTGGTTGGTGTCTCCTCTACCATTGCTTGTAGAAAGGTAGTTTGTTGAAGAGTTGCTTATTGAAGGGTAGCTTGTATTTGATTTGATTCCTTATAATCCTTAGCAATTCTATATGCTTCATCAATAGTTTGAGGATTATGGGCTTGTGCTAAGGGACATAGTTGAGCATGTAGTCCTCCAATGAATTTTGAAGCTAATTCTTCCTCATTTTGGTAACTTACATGCCGAGAAAGATCACAACATTCCTTGTAGTAATCATCTACGAATCACCTTCCCAACCTTAATAAATCAAATCTCATTTTGCACGTTTTGAGAAAAGAATCAGGAACAAATTTCTGTTCAAAATCTTGACAAAAATTAAGCCAATCTGTAATCAAACCTTGCAATCTTAGTCCATTCCACCATGTTGTCCCAAGTCCTCTTAAATACAAGGAGATAACTTCTAAATGTTCATGGCTTGATAAATTCAACATATCAAAGTAATTTTTCATTGTATCGTCAAACCTTTGCCTTAGCACTGGATCTAGTGGCTCCATCATAACGATCTAATTTTACTTTCTTAGCATGAACTTGTGTGAATGATTTTCTAGGTGAATTAAACCAGTTCCCATATCCCTCACCTTCAGTTTTAATTCTATGGCCTACAAGAGGGATTTCAATATCCTATCCACTAGCAGGTGGATATTTTGTTTGGTGTGGATCCTTAGGGGAAGGTTGATCTTGATCTTGATGTTGTTCCCTAGGTAGACTCTAGGTAGGATTTGAAGGCTGAATGAGATGGCTAATTAATTGTTTGATGGGGTCTACAAAGGAATCCATCTATCCTTGCACATCTAACCATTTATCCTCTAAACTCTAGGATAATTTCCTAATTTCCTTAGACATATTTTGCATCTTTGTCTTGAACCCTTGGTTTGAATGTCCAAGTTCTTCTTAAACACCCCTAATCTCATTAATTTGATCTTCAAGGACATTCATCCAGTCATTGAATTGGGCTTTCATTTCTCTCTAATTTATTATTTGGGGTTTTCACATTGATAAGTTGAAGAAATTAGGTATGTTAAGAATCCTTAGCTTCTATGGCCCTTTTTATAGGATTCAAAATTGTTAGTTAGTTGTAGAAGAAGTTGAAACTATCATGGATTTCTTATCAAGTACTGAATCTTAATTATTTTTGGGACTTGAAATAATGAATTAACTGCAAATTTTTTATAATCCAAAAGTTAAATTTGACCATTCAATTGAGTTCAAAAGGTTCAAATCTGTTGGAATTGTTTTTTATTTTGTTAGAAACAAACTCTAGATTTGAAAGTTATAGTCGTTTTAAGTTTACAAAACTTTCATGTTTTCCAAGACTTCCCGAGAGGTCACCCATCCCAATTCTACTCCAGGACATGCACGCTTAATGACAAAAAGTTTTATTTCTCTTGTTATCGCAATGCCACTTTGAAATTTTGTAAGTAATTAAGTGCATTTTCTATTTAAACTAACAATTATGGATGCAAAATGTTTTTTGAACTTTCTTCATCAGTTGACAGGAATTTCAAAATTCCTGTATGTTGTTAGAAAAAATTTGATTTTTTCATCTATTGATGGATGACCCATTCTAGGGTCTGCATGACCCTTTTCTACGCTAGTGCAACCTATTGCATGGTCCTTGTCCTTGCAGTGCGACTTGTTACATGGTCTCTATGGTCCATTTTTAGGGCCTATGAAACCCGTTTTAGGGCCAATGTGGCCCTTGATTGGGCTTGCATGGTCAATTTCAAGGCCAACATAGCCCATTTCAAGGCCTGTGTGGCCCTAGTCAGGCCTAGCGTAGCTTGTCTCAGGGCCTATGCATGGAGAGATGGTTATTGACGGTGTCCAAAGAGGCAATTAGCAGTGGTGCTAAAGGTGGTGATTGGTGGCATTGGAGACAATTATCGAAAATGCTAAAGGTAGTGATCAATGGCACTAAAGGCAGTGATTAGTGACATTGGAGGTAGTAACCAATAGTGTGCACGGTCGATAGTGGGTAAGCAGCAAGTGAGGCACAGTGCGATAAGATGAGCATGGTGTGGACAAGCATGGTGCAATGCAATGCAATGTGGCATGGTGTGGGCGAGCACAGTGTGGGCAAGTGTGGTATAGTGTGGGTGGTGTGTGTGACTTTTGGGTGCCCTTGGGGTTGGCCTAAGGGCCAATCCTTTACAACCATAGTTGGCCATAGTCAATCAAATTTTTTTTTACTGTTTAAAAAAATTATTAGGACTTGGGTTTGAACCCGAGACTTCCTACCTAATTTTTTTGATTTTTTTTAAATTTATAATTAAAAAGAAACATTTTATATTTTTAAAACTACATGTAACTTGAGAATTACCGTATCTTACAAACTGTAAGTTGAATTTTGATAAAATTGGTATCATTGGAATCATCTCGAAGAGTACTTAGAGTTAAATTGTAGATAATTCCACTTTAGTAAACCTAAAAATCATAAAATCTGAAAAAGTGAACATAAGCTTTTAAAAACAAAAAGTACATGTTAGCTTTTTCTTTAAAAAAGTATATGTTAGCTTTTATTAAATCTTTGGTTATCTTAAGTTATAACTTTCTCTTTTCTTTTATTAAGGTTTCTACAATCGTATTATAAATATGAGAAGAAGGATGATTTGCTCATCACACTCAATATTAGTAGAAGATTATCAAAAGAGAAGCTTGAAGATTTTCTATCATAAAGAATTCTAACCATCTTCATCATGACTCCCAAACGTCAAGCTTCACCTCAAACTCCTTCAAGTAGCTCTTTATTGCTTAATATTATTTTTCATCAAAATAATGTATTCTCTGCTTTTAATTGTGTTGGTAGCTTACTTGGGAAGGAGGTTTTCAAGTACCTTACCACTTCTAGACTACTCGATTTACTTGTTTTTCCAATTTTTAAACTCTCCCGTTGTAAGGGTGTTCTTCTAGAATAGTGTTAATAGTACAATAGTAAAAAAACATTCTATTTTCTATTTAGTTTTTAGAGCAATAACAATCCTTCCTCTTGATATTCAAGTAGCCTTAAGTTTTTAGCAAGGAGAGGGTCCTTTAATTCCTGCAACTTGTTCCCCAAGATTTAAATCTTTTTGTAAGAAAGAATTATCTAATTATGTTATTGATGTTGCCATTGGCAAAAGCCAATTTTTTTGTGAAGATTTCATTAATGAGGCTCACTTTGATTTATTTTTATTTATTAGTAGAAATATTTCATGGTATAGACAACAATCCAATGTTGGTTCTTATTCTATTTTCATACTTCATGATGCCATAACTGGTAGAATTTATGAGTAGTTATTGTTTTGTTTCTCTACTTGGTATAATGCCATGACTGAAATTACTGTTGTCTAGAAAAATCCTTTCAAATCCTATGCCCTATGTTATATACCCTTGATCATGTGTATGATCCTAAGTTATGATCATTCAAAAAAATGTTTTACTCATTACAATCCTCAATTATGCCCTGAATTTCTTGAAGATGAGAGAGTTACAAGAAAGATTATGGATGCCAAGAAAGGTCAACTAGTTTTACGACATGTTTAGAATCAGGAGAAAATTAATGAGGTCTTTTCATGTTCTTATAATTTTCTTGTTTGTTGATTATGCCTTCATTTTATGTATTTTGATAGTAAAATCTAGGCTATAGAATAAACCAATGTAGAGTGCTGGGGCTGCATAGGTTGAAGAAATTCAAGGTACTTCAACCTTTGGTACAATTCAATCATAAGAACAGATCACACTTTCTACTCCCAAGGTATATATTTAAATATAACTTACTTAGTTTAATGTCTTATCTATATATTTGTTTTTTCTAATAAATTTTTTTTGTAGAGGCAACGTACTGGGCAAAGTTCTGGTGGTCTAGCAGCTATAAGCCAACATACTCAACAACAACCCCAACAAACTTGGCAGAGTTCAAGACAAGATAAGGGAAAGTAACCAGAGGTAAGCTTTAGTTATTTAAAGGTTTGAATACTTCCCTCTTTCCTTCGTATGATGTTATCATTTTTTTTTGTAGAGGTATATAGAGCAATAATATTTTATCTGAGAGATGAATAGAGATGATGCAAGCACTACTTCTACACAAACTCCCATTCCACCACCTAGATCATCAATCATGCCTTTTTTTCTATGACACTTGGAAAAGGTTCTCTTACATAGGCAAAATTGACATTATTTTCTAAGTCTATTCTAGTGGTTTCTTCTTTCTCCATCTTAGGATCTTCTTATTTGATGGGGAAGATAGTGGCAACTCCTAAAGAAGAACTTGTGCTTCTTTGATGCATTAGTCAACGAATCTCTAATAACAAATCCTATTATGTTTATGAGCATGTCTACCATCTATGAGAGTCTTAGCCATGAAAATTCAAGGTAGATTATGATTTAATATAGGTTGGAGTTCCATCATATTTGCATCCAATTCCTAAGGATGTTCCAAATGTTGTAAAAGATCTAAAGAAACTCTTAGGAGAATTAGAAAGTGCAACATGCTACACTTTCCATCTAGAGACTCATGAACGGTTTCTCCATATTGATAATGATTGATTTCAGGTATTACCCTTTTTTTTTGTTTGTTTGTTGATTTTCTGATAAATCAAAATTTAAATCTTATTTCTACAAAGAAAGGAGAAGGAATAACAAAATGACATGGATGATCGATCAATATAGATAGATATGTTGAAGACCCAACTTAAAAGAAAGGAGGAATCAGCAGCTACAGTAAGACGTGTGACTAAATATATCAAACAATTGTGTGACGGACCAGCTGGATGTAAAGTAGTGCTTAGCAAGGTAGATGCTACTACTAAAGAAAAAGAATCCCAATTGAAGATAGTCATAGATCTTCTTGAGTCATTTGATTGTAACAAATAATCATAGTTTCTTTCTTTACATTTTTCCCATTCTGCTTCTTTCCCCTATTCTTCCTTTTTTATATCCTACTTAGATGTACTTCCTCTCACTCCTCCTTTACAAAATAAAATAAAATAATATTTTCTTCCATTTAGTTATTTAGCTTAAATGTACTTATAATTATTTACAATTGTTTCCACCCTTATAATTAGCTTAAATAATATTTTCTTCCATTTTGTTTACAATTGTTTCCACCCTTAACAAGGGACATGATGTTACAAGACTAGTGGTAACTCTATCACATATGGTTTAGTCCAAAGTGAGACATATGATTATTGATGTTTTGTGAGTATAATTAAGCTAGATGAAGAAATAGAAAATGATTATTTAATTAATCTAACTAATAACAAGAAGATAAATACTAAGTTACCCTAAGGACAATGTGTCATACTAATTTTGAATTTCTCTACATAAGTTGAAGTCTTAGGTACATTCTATGGCTTTTTAGTCTTAAAGTCACCTTTAGTAGTCCAGATTTGATGTCTGATGTCATTTGCAATGTAGTTTTTGAATCTTTATCTTTAGCTTGCCAAAAGTAATTTTTTGCATCATTAATAATATCATTTTAGCTCTTCCTCTACAGTTTCTAGTTTTGACATCTGATGTTGGCTCCAACATTGATTTTCTTTCTAGCTTTTAAGATCTAGTGTTAATCTCACTTTTAACATTTGACATCAAATTTCACTTTTTCAGCATATCACCTCATGAGTGGCAAGTAGTCCCTATGCCAACCATATGAATCACAAGCCTACATTAGCAATCTAATCGAATTTTGTGAACTTAGCTCCTAAGTATGCCTATAGATAAAGATGGTGACTTAGGGAAATGTGATCATTGCCTTCTTAGCTTTCACTTGTGTAGGCTCTTATGTATGGTTAAGTGTGAGCTAACGAATATAGTATTTATTTATAGTTATATTTATATATATTTGGTAGCCTAAGTATGGATGAAAAGATAAATGGTTAACCATTAACTAGTCTAGCTATCTAATGATTTTAAGGCTAACTACCTTAACATAAACATTTGGCTACACTTGTTGTACACATCATGAACTCATAGAAATGCTATTGGGTTACCAATTGATAATTACTAGGTGTACCAAATGGCCATTGTTGGGATTACCAAGCATTAAATGATCTACTTGAAGTGGTCATCCTTATGTGTTCATTATTAAATGCATTAATTAATTAAGACAAGAATGTAAATTGCATTAATAACAACATACATGTAAGAAATATTAATTTATTCCAAGTGCTACAAGGAATGTCAAGAATCTTGCCTTCATTTTTTATCACATTAATTTGTTCATGTATAATATGCTCAAATGAAGATCCATACAATTGCTTGAGTTTCTATTGCAGGCACTCAGAAAATATTCTAACTCTAAAAAAAGAAAACTACAATAGTTCGGATACACTACTAACTTAACATACCATAAATCGGTGGGTACATACATTTATATAGGCTTGACATGACACTACATCAATGCATCTTTCCATGTGTCAATGGGGTTGCATCAACGTAGCCCCCTTGATGCAGCTTGCCAATGATACTTCATCATACCCCCACAAATAAGTGAAAACTCATCCTCAAGTGAACAAAATTAGGATTGAGCTTTTTACAAAATTGGAAAGGTATGGAATTATTAATTAATTGACACTAACCAATTGATTGATTTTGAGTGTAGAAATTGTATGGAATTACAAGATTGGGATCAATGACAACAAAATTAGACATCCTTTAAAAAAATGATAGTAGGATCCCATTGATTATTGAAGACGAGATGAAGTTTAGATAGTGCCAGGTGGTGGAGGCTCTTAGGTGTAGATGGTTTTTTGCCAGGCTCTAGCACTCACAGTAGTGGAGGAAGTTGAGGTTGTCCTACTACTACTACTATTTTATGTGGGAGTTAGAAAGCATCCAACAATACTTTCATTTTTTCCTCTTTACTGTCTAGGTTGTACGCAGTCTACACAGCTTTGCCAATGTGGGCTAGTACAGGGATGTCCCATTGGCAAGGCATTATAAGAAACAACTCCTTAGCATTTACAAACCACACTACAAATTGTTTTCATTTGATGTCGAACATATTGAAAAGGTTTTGTAGTTCATGGTAGTCATTCATTCTCTTGGCTATTTTCTTATCAACCAATCATTGATCAATGAATCAACTCTTAAGAACTTCAAGCTCCATGCTGGTTGTCTCCAACTTTTGTTTTGTCTCTTTATGATGCTTGAATTCTAACTTATATAGGAGGTACAAACTAGCCACATGCTTTTCCAACTTTGTTCTTAGCCTTCCCACAATTAGCATAGCCAAGTTTTCATACCAGAGATTGGCTAGCTTCATATACTTAATGATCTCCTTTAGTTGCAACTCCTTTAGGCAAATCTCAGCTTTATTGTATACATTTAAGCCATCAAATATCAATTGCCACACATCATCTCTTTGTTGGAGTTGCTGAAGGACCTCATTCATCTTTGCCATGGCCATCTAAATTTCCTTCTAATTTACCTCCTTGAGAAGCCCAACATGGTTCTTGTAATGGTTTTTAATCCTTTTAAATTTCAAGGCCTTGTTCTTCCAGGTGGCTACCTCAATGACCATCTTTTGGAGAACTGCCTAGACTTCCTCCATGAAGAGATTTTTGTTCTCCCTTTCCAACCTCCTTAAGTTAAGATTTTCCTTAGCTAGCTACTCTTACTATTGTTAGATGAATTCAACCATTTGGCCTTTCTACTCCTTGATATTTTATGGATGGTGAATATCCCTAGTGAGAACCAGGTTTTCCTTGTGGACTTGAGTTAAGTCCTTATTGATGTTGAAAGCTAATGCTTTTAATAAGGAGGCATCAAATACCACCATATCCTTTGCATTCTCAAACTCTTTAAGTTTCTACTAAAGCTACTAGAAAGCTTCATCCCTATTGAGGTTTAGGTTGAGAATGACTAGGCTAGAGAGATGGGCCTACAATTTTATAACTTCAGCAATCAACCATTGATTTTTGGTAGTGGCTACCTATAGTTGGGCATTGGTGATGATCAATTTTTCCTTCATCTCTAATAGATCCAACTAGGTTGCTTTAATCTCATCCAAAAGATCAAATATTTCTAGAAGCAGTTGCCCAGTTCCCACTAGTCAATCAAAAAATTCTTCATGTTGGGCTATGCTAAGTTGACCACTTCTTGCTTCTACAGAAGCTTGAACATATTTTAAGGTAACAATGTTTGACATGGCTACTATAGGAGCATTTAAGCCCTCGACCATCTTGTTGGCCATCACTTCCATCGGTGTCTCTTGTCCATGGTGCTTCATCACCAAGATAGTTACCCCCTCGTCTTCCTCTAAGCACATCGAGAAAGTTGTGGCATTCCCAAAGATCTCAGGGAATTCTTGTTATTCAAGAATGGACATCATAACTTCTTGGATGCTAGGATTCATTCTCATGGTCACCTATGTGCATTATGTAGAGAATAGTGGGGGTGGTCTCCTCTAGCTAGCTAATTGTCTGGGCGACCTTATTAAGATGGCTCAACACTGGATGGTAGATCAATGGCTCTCCACCACCTATCAAACCCTATTGTTGTTGCTATAGCAACTTATTATGAAGTTTTCTAATTCTTTTAGCAATTACATTGGCTTTTAGTATGGTCTCATTGGCAGGTAGTGGTGGTGGTCGCTCCTCTTCTAGCAACTTGGTAGCTACTTTTTCTTTCATCATCTCTTGCTAAGATACGATAGGAGCATGGTGGAGTGTGTAGTTTGCATAGCATGCTATGCCTCACCTTCTGTAGATTTTTTTGATAAGACATGAGAAGAGGAGTCTCTTCCTCCATCACTCATTTTCTTTGAATAACTTCTCAATTTCGGTAAATGAGCTAAGGGAGGTTGATAAGGAATTTACCACTTAGAACAGTACATGCATGGCCAAAAAAGGTTGTGACCTTGCTAAGCCTCACCATGGGATTCAAGTGATATGCTACTATTTTGAAGTATGTGTGATTTTTCTTAGTTAGTGTGCCATATTCCTTATGGTCCATCCCATAGTAATGTTGGATCCACTCTTTCTTAGCTTTTGGGTTCACTTGTGTGGGTATCTTCACCAAAGTTACCCTTGAATCAAGTAAGCCAAGGGCCTTTGCAATGACTTCAACTAAGTAGGAGATGGTAATATCTTTGATTTTTACTGTTGTGTCCCCTTATTAGTTTCTCTAGAATAGGTATGTCTCCCCCATGTAACATTCTTCATTGGAGGAGAGAATGGGTAACATGGGAGATCCTTGTAGTTGGATGCAGACTTCTTAGAGCACCAATTCTAAGAAGGGTCTAAAGTTCAATTTTTTGAGAAGTAAAATTTGGACCTCCTTGGTTCAAATTTTCTCAAGGTAGGACTCTATTAGTATGACCTCTAGATTAGGTATTTTCCTTGGAGCTTTGTCTTACCTTGATTGGCCAATTTTAGCTATGGGAATTTGTCAAATAGGTCCCACTTTAAGATCCTCTCGAAGAGGTCCTAGCATGTGGGTTTTGGCCTCTTATTCTTGGGGCTACTATGACTATTTCTAGATCCTTCCTCCTCATGGCTACATTTCCCTTGGTTCTGATGGTCCTCCTATGGGTGCCCCCCTCTTTTGTACCATCTACAATCACAAATGTAACCAAGGATTAGCTATGAATGTGTAACCCTTAATCCCTTAAGTTACATTTAGATTTGTTTGCAATCATGGTAGGATGATTATTTTATTATTATTTTATTTTTTTACCTTTTGGCATGTCAAACCCTTAAAGAAAATGAATAATGTGGGATGTATGTGTTTTGCAAGACTTTGGAAAAGTAGAATGTACGTTGAGATCCGAGACTTTAAGAATGAGATCCACGGTGAGATGACAAAATAAAGACTAAGTGGACAAGATGAGAGCATGGATGGAAATGAAGTGTACAAATCAAACAAAGATGCTCTGAGGCCTATCAAAAATCCCAAGAATCATAGAAATTCTTCATATTTCAAAGTGTTTCTAGATAGTAGATGTCTCTCTAAAACATTAGATGTCTATCTTACACAACATATGTTTATAGGAAGATGTCTCATAGTAGATGTCTACACTCCCAAGTATACATCTCTCCTACATTAGGGGCACTCTCAAATAGACATTTAAACTTTGAAGTAGATGTCTATACTAGTCATTTGATAGCCATTGCACAAATTCCAAGGAGTGTTCAAAAACTTCGAGGCTATAAAATAAAGTGAACATCTTGGGAATTGAGCAAGCACTATTCATTTAAAGATTCATCATTGACTACTCTAAGAGAATTTTTCTTTGCTCTTCATTGTATCATCATTTTCTTATGTTGGTTGTATTGAGCTTTAAGTGCAAGGATTTGTAAAGCAAGTTACACTCTTTCCTTGTTCTTTCTCTTTCTTTCTTATTGCCTTGTGGGGTTAATGTGCTTCTGGTAAGAAGACATCTTTGTTGAGGTTGTTAAGACCTTGAGGGGTTGAGTGGTTTTTCGATGATAGAAAATTTTGGTATCAAGCTCACTTTTGTAAAGGTTGTAGAATCTTCTAATCCACATTTTTACCTTGCAAGGTTGAGTGATTTCATAACAACGAAACACTCCAAAGAAGAGCTTAAAGCTTATACAGGGTGTGGTACCCTTCAAACCACATTTTGAAAAAACAAAGTCCAGAGGTGTGCATGGATTCTACCCTCCAAGTGTGAACACACCCAATTTGAAGAACCACATAAAATTTGTATTTGTTTTTTGTGGCTACATCATTTAGTTTGGGGAAATTATTCAATCTTCCTTCTAAGTTCTCAATCGAGAAGTGGTATCAAAGCCTGGTACTTCAAGTAGAAATTTCAACATGAACATGAAATAGGAAAGTAATATCAGATCACTAGTAGTTGTTAGATTCAACTGGAGAACTAGACTAATATGCTTCATCAAATTTATCTTTAAATGTTCCATTCAACTCCTCTGCTACAAAAGTAAAGGTAAAACTCTTAATTCAGAATGATTATGTATTAAGAAAGAAAACTCAGACCTAATGGCTACGATTCAAAAGCTAAAAAATGTTATTGAGTAGACGAATAAGAAATTTTTAAAGGAATAGTTCAAAGTATGCCAAGAGCAAATGGATGTATACATCAAAGCCTCTGTAGGTTATTCAAGGAGGTATCCTTCAAGGTTTGGTAATAGAACAAGATTTAAGACCTTAAATTGCTTTTATTATGGAAAATTTGGACATGTTTAGGCTTGTTGCCATCTATGGATGAAACATTACACTTGGTCTTTTCAAAAATTTCCTAAACAAGATGCCTTGCAGGAAAAGAAAGTTTGGAAGCAAAAAGAGAAGAAATCTAAACAAAATCTGATGGCTCATGTTGCTTTCTCTACTATTAGAATAAGCACATGGTATATTTATTGTGGTTGTTCAAGACATATGATGGGAGATAAATCTTAATTCATACACTTTTCATAACAAAACTATGAAACTATCACATTTGAAAATGACATGGAAGCTCCTATAACAGGTATTGGTACTATAGGAGGGAAAGGTAAGGTTCAACCTATAGTAAATAAAGTTTTCTATGTTAAAGGTCTAAAACATAATATTCTTAGTGTGAGTCAACTTTTTGATTCAAATTTTGATGTTACGTTTTCCAAAGAAACTTGCAAAATTAAAGATTTGACTTCTGGTAATATTGTTATAGNGTGATTCAAATTTTGATGTTACATTTTCCAAAGAAACTTGCAAAATTAAAGATTTGGCTTCTGGTAATATTGTTATAGAAGGAACTAGAAAGGCAAATGTTTACACCATTGTTTTTTGAGATAATCATAACCTTGAATCCAAGTGGTTGATCAATAATATAGATGATGCTCATATGTGGCATAGAAAATTAGGCCACATATACAAAGAAATTATTCAAACCTTGGTGATAAAGGAAACAGTTCAAGGATTATCTAAACTCAAATATTTGAATTTGAACACTTGTGAAGCATGACAAGAAGGAAAGAAAACAAGTGTTAGGTTTGGTAAGAAAAATTATATCTCTACGTCATCCCTTAGATTTACTTCACATGGATTTGGTTGGTCCTTCTCAAACACTTAGTTTGGAAAAGCAAAGCTATTTTGTAACCATTGTTGATGACTTCTCTTGTTTTACTTGGGTTTCCTTCTTATATTATAAGGATGAAGTATTTGATCATTTTCTAATAATTTGTAATCAAATACAAAAATAAAAAGGTTATGACATCAAAGTAATTAGGAGTGAAAATGGAGGTAAATTCAAGAATGCTAAATTTAAACAATACTGTCAAATGAATGACATTCTTCATCAATTTTCTATTGTAGTGACTCAATAAAATAGTATAGCTAAAAGGAAGAACAAAATCTTGAATTTAATGGGGTGAACTATATTGAATGAAAAAAATCTTCCCTACCATTTTTGGGTTGAAGTAATTAATATTGCATGTTACATCTCCAATAGAGTACTAGTAAGAAGATTCACTACTAAAACTCCCTATGAATTATGGACTAGTAAAAAACGATTGGTTGGTTATTTTCATGTTTTTGGTTCAAAATATTATATTCTTAATGATAAATATGCCTTGAGAAAATTTGACCCCTAAAACTAATGAAGGTATTTTCTTATGATACTCTTCCACTAGTAGGGCATATAGAGTCTTTAACAAGAGAACTAATGTTGTGGAAGAAACTATAAATGTTAAAATTGATGATAATGAAAATATTTCTTCATAACTTGATGATGTAGTTCCTATTCAAAAGTTATCTAGTACCTCTTAGGTTCAAATTGATAAAAATTCAAAAATGAATAGTGAACATGAAGAGATATCTCCACTTCAACCTAGAATGCCTAGACTTAGTAGATCACATACTCTTAGTGATGTCATTTGGACAAGTACAAGACAAGATCTGCACTAGGAGTCAAACTAAGGAAATATCTGTCTATATTAGATATCTTTCACAACTAACACCCAAAAATTTCAAAGAAGTAGAAGGAGAAGAAGGATGGATTTTAGCTATGTAATATGTACCAAATCAATTCATTAGGAATGATGTATGTGAATTGACACCTAAACCCAACCATAAATCAATTATTGGCATAAAATGGGTTTTTAGGAACAAAATAGATGAAAAAGGTAACATCATTGAACCCAAAGCAAGACTATTTTCCAAAGGATATAATAAGTAAGAAGGAATTCATTTTGATGAGACTTTTGCTCTCGTTGTTAGACTTGAATCTATTAGACTTCTTTTAACTTATGCAAGCTTTAGAACATCAAGCTATATCAAATGGATGTGAAGAGTGCCTTTCTAAATGGGACCATTCAAGAAGAGGTATATGTTGAAAAACCTAAAGCATTTTTAGATCTCATTAATCTTGATCATGTTTTCAGAGTCAATAAGGCTCTCTATGAGCTCAAACAATCCCCTAGAGCATACTACAAAAGACTCTCACAACACCTTATATCCAATGGATTTGAAAGAGGTAGGGCTAATGTTACTTTATTTCTCAAATGTGAAGGTAATGATTTACTTATTGTAAAAATTTATGTTAATGATATTATTTTTGGAGCTACTAATGACATTCTATGCAAGAAATTATCAAATCTCATGTAATCAGAATTCAAAATGAGCATGATGAGAGAGCTCAACAATATTCTTAGATTCCAAACCAATCAAACAAAAGATGAAACCTTTATTTTTCAAACCAAATACATCAAATATATACTAATTAAATTCAAATTGGTAGAAGTAAAGACAAAAAATACTCCTATGATAGAAAATTTTAGGCTTACCAAAGATGATCAAGGAAAACCCATTGATCTCAAGCTCTATAGAGGTATGATAGGTAGCCTACTTTATTTAACTACTAGTAGGTTAGATATAGCATTAAGTAAGGGAATTTGTGCAAGATATTAGGTTTAATTCCAAAGAATCTAATCTAAAGGTAGTTAAACATATTTTTCATTATCTAAAAGGTACTACTAATTGGAAACTTTGGTATCCAAAGGATTCCCCACTTGATCTTATTGGGTATCATGATGTAGATTGAGTAGGTTGTACAAATGATCATTGAAGCACTAGCAAAAATTACTTTTTTAAAGGATAAATTCTTGTCTCTTGTGCAACCAAAAAGCAAACATCCACTACACTTTCTATAGCCAAAGTTAAGTACATTTTAGCTAGAAGTTATTGTGCAAATTTTATGAATGAAAAAAACTCTTAAGGATTTAGGGATTAAACCGAAATCTATACCAATTTTTTATGACAACAGTAGAATCATCAACATGAGAAAAAATCCTATCCAACATGAAGATCATAGAACTTAGAATGGGGGCATGAATAAGTTCCTCAATTTAAAAATTCTTTAATAAAAGCATACACCAATTTTACATGGTTTCCCAACTTGGGTACTACACACTTAAATGGTAGATCACTCACATACCTCTAAACTTTGTTTTTTCTCAAAATGTGGTTTAAAGGATACCACACCTTGTATAAGCTCTAAGCTCCACTTTGGAGTTATTCGTCACCACCAATCGACTCAACTCCACAAGGTCCTAACAAGCTTAGAATGTGGTTTCTAGTATTCCACAACCTTTACAACTTGAGCTTTGCTCTAGAGTGTTGTGGTGCTACACTAACACTTAATTCTGCAAGATCCTGACAAGTTCAAGGATGATGCCTTCTCACAATAAGTACATCAACCCTAGCAAGGCAACTAAAAAGAGAAATAAAAATTTACAAGGAAATGATGCAACTAATTTGCTGGTCCTTTTACTTTGAGCTACAACACAATTAATCACTTACAACTGTACAAAAGATAGTACAATGAGGTACACAAAAATAATCAAATAATGTACATAATGAATACTTGATGTTGACACTTTCTTGCACACAAAATTTGCACATTCCCCAAGAGAATGAAGCCTTCTTATAGCCTTTATGTTTGTAAAATCACTTTTGAATTCGTGCAACAACTATCTAATGGCTAGCAGATATGTCTTCTTCAATATTGGGACGTCTCACTACATAAATTTCCATTTAGGGTAGACATCTCTCCACAAAAAGAGACATCTACATGTAGACATTGAAACACCACCAAATTTGGGCTCCCAGGTCTCAAGTACAAATTTGGCTAAGTGTCAAAACTTGGTATATTTTGTCTAAGTGTTGAAATTACTTTCCCACTACTAGGACTACACTCCAAAATGTAGTCAGTGTAGTTCACACTAACAATTATTGTTTTGAAAATTTCTCTAAGTGTCAACAGTAGTTGCAAATTTTTCCAAGTGCCCTAACTACACTCACCCTATTAAGACTACGCTCTAGAACATAGTCAACCTTGGAATGACCAATTCTACAAATTTTCCCAAGTGCCAAGCTACAACCTGCTGAGCATGTATGGGATGGAAAAAATAGTTTGGCAAATTTTCTAACTTCTGAGCCTATATTTCCTACTATGCTCTAGAGCATAGTTAGTGTAGTCTACATGGGCACATCATCTTTCCAAAATTTTTCCAAGTGTTAGGGCTATGCTCACACCTCTAGGGCTACACCCTAAAGTGTACCTAGTGTAGCCTATACAAAGCATTATTTTTTGGCAAGATTTACCTAACTCCTTGGACTACGCTCTAGAGCATAGTCAGCATAGTCTACCAAAACTACCTTCAAAAGCTTCCAGAACTTAGCACTAGCCTGCATCTTAGCTCCAACATTCCTTCAACAAGCAAGAT
>MNCI01010282.1:385830-404613 GCA_015680685.1 Gnetum montanum
CCCCCCCCCCCCCCCCCATTTGCCCCTAAATTACACCTATGCTCAACACCACTTGAGAGAGTACGTAGAATAGTCCTAGAGCATAGGGTCCAAATTGCACTATTTTTCATTGTTGTAAGTACTTTGTGGTTTGTTTGGCACTCACACATGCAGTCTCGATAGTGTAGTCATAGTTTAGTAGTCTCACAAGGTCCATTGGAGCACACCAATAGAATACCATTTTGCATCAGTGGGAGCGTAGTTAGGGTTATCATAGTTCCAACTAACCCTCTACCATGTGCTGCCTAATCCATTACTCACACTAACCCTAAGCCTATAAATATCCCCTTGCTTCACATTTTAGAGGTTGACATTTTCAAATATTTGACTAACAAGCTTGCTTTCTCAACACCTTAGCACCCGAGCACACTTGGCACCTTGGCAAACCTTGTAACACTACAACACTATTGTACACTACCCAGCACACCGTACACCATTGTAGCATGTAGGACACCATGGCAACTAGCCTGGTAGGATTAGACTTCATAGTGGATGTTAGTTCTTCATAGCTAGACACCCTGAGACTATGACTACAATCACCTACTATGCCTATTGTACATCGTGTACCTCCAAAAATTTTCTTTGCAATTGACTATGCTCCATCGTTTGGGCGATGCCTTTCTCTCTCGCTCACATTCTATGCATTTTTTCTTACATTTGTAGCATTCTACTTGCACTTTTCACTATTCAAGCATGTATTCATGCATTTGCATCCTTGTTCTCATGTCTAAAATCTTTACTATGCTCACACCCACGGACACCGCAGACATCACAAAACACTGCATCCCATTGATGCCCATTTCATTGTAACACCCATAGGTCCCAGTTCAATCGAGAATACTATTCTAGGCACCTTGCCTCTATTTTCCAGTAGGCCCTCATGTGGAAGCAAGGTCAAGACTATGTAACTGCAAACCTCTCAGTGTTTCATTCTATCCTCTGATGTTTTTGGTCACTACAATTTTCTACTACTAGAAGGAGGGCCTCTACCATTTCCTTCTCTAGCTGTCCCTTGGTTCTTGCCTTGCATGCTCTTTGCACCATTGGTGTAGACTAGATCCCATTATTAGTTCTCCTAGAACCCTACTAAACAACACCAAAGTACATAACTTGCACTTGACCAAATTTTGTGTTCTCAACATAGTGTGGCTAGCTTCAGCATAATCTGCATAGTAAGCTTTGAGTGTAGTTCCAAAGTTAATATTTTTTTAGCAATTTATAGTTAGCCATTTTTCTACATTTTTACACTTAGTCATTCTCTCATCAGTCATATACTTAGCTATTTTTCTGCATTTTAGCACTTAGCTATTTTTTCTTTCTATTTTTCATAAGCAACCTTTTGCATTTTCCTTTACACCATGAACCCTGAACATCCTTCGACCTCCACTCTGAGTGTGATTTTTGTTTGACCCATTTAGTAAAAAGTACAAATTAACCTTCTTGGGGCTGGGAGCCCTATCCTCCCAATGGGAGGGAATGGCTCCCTTTCAATTTTAACTTTGTTTCGCTCATAGAAGATTACCCATGGATGCTAGACAACCTCATCTGCAACATGGGTCGTGAGGGAGGGACAAACTATGAGGAGCCCCTCCAAGAGAAGTTCGATGAGTTTGAGGCTCAATCCAAGCATGAGAATGCATTCCATGCCTCATTCTAGCAAATAGCCTCTACTTTTGTTCCCCTATAGTCTTGCAGCATGACATCATTACCCAAGTCAACACCTATGGTGATAACCCACCAAATGCCACAGACACACCAGGATGTTGCTTTGCCTTTTAATCTTCCCTTTAGCATGCTTTAACCATTCCATTGCAACCTTCGCAACCTATTCAGCCTATTTAGCCCATCCAACTTGTTCAGCTCATCTAGCTTGTCGTAAAAGTAACTGTTGCACCTACGTAATACTACATGCACATCATGCACGTTTCTCCCCCACCATACATGACTCAGACATTGTTTGTCCCACCCATCATTTCAGCACCCTTTACGATGGCCTAACCCAAAAACCTATGGTTGGGCCTTAGTGTTGTGCCCATGGCATAGCCCATGCAACAGGAATCGTGTGTGGTCACACAAACCAGAGTCGGGTCATAGGCTACCGAACAACCACAATGGGTAGCACAATCCACACAGCCCATCACTACAATCACACCTAGCCTAGATCAATCATTCTAGCCAATTCAAAGCCTTATTGAAGAGGTCAAGTGGCTTAAGGCTACCTCCTCAGAAACTATTGATGTGATGGACTTCCACTAGGATGATCTAATTAGTCCTGTAGTCCTACCATTAGCATTGCCCACTAGGGGGCCACTCCCATAGTTTACCAAATACAATGGTGAAGGGGATCCTAATGCTCATTTGGTGACCTTTCAATCAAAATGCCTCCTAGTGCATGCATGGATGAATGCCATCATCCACGTGTTCACCATGTCCTTAATTGGTAAGGCACTAGATTATTTCTGTGTGCTCTCCAAGGCCTCCATCACTTCTTTGGAGGGATTACTTACCCAACTCAACACTCACTTCAATTATAACTTGAAGCCTAAGGTGACCCTAGATTAGTTCATGCAAGTCAAGCAAGGCCACTTAGAGCCTGTGCAAAAATTCATCCAGTGGTGGAGTACATCACTCAATGAGATCCATGATCCTATCATAAAGACATACCTACTGGCCATCTTCAAAGGTGTAGTAAATGACTTCATCGAGTAGAAATTGTACTACCTTGCTCCATAGTCCCTAAGTCAAGTGTTTTCTCAAACTAAGAGCATTTAGGATGTGGTGGAAGTCAGCAAGGATCCAACTTACATGGCCTACAAAAACTTGCATGCAAAGAAGGACAAAGACAAGCATAAAGATAAACAAGAAACCACAACCATTACAATGGTGGCCAACGAGGCTAAGTTGGCCAATGCCAAACCAATGGCCAAGCCACCTAAGGCTTTGACCAACAACAACAAGGTGGCTAGCCCTAGCATAGTGGCAAACAACCAACTTGCTTCATCGATGGTCATGGCACCAGCAACCACAAGGCCTAACTTTGAGCATAAGGATCACTTGATGTATACACCATTGCCCATCAAGTGATCAAATCTTTTGGACCAATTGCTTCATGTTGGATGCATCTAGTATAAGTAAATGTCTGAGGATGCTTGCAAGAAACATCATCAATACTACAAGCTCCTCAGAAATCCTTCAGCCGCACTACCTAACAAGCCCCCAATCCCTAAGCATTTTAGATTAGAACAATTTTGCTAGTATTAAGAACTACAAGGTCATGACATAGACTTTTTCATAACTTTTTAGGACAACATCCAATGCATGATTGACAAGGGTGAGTTGGTCCTCTCAATGGGGGTTTACAAGAACCCTCTCAATGCAAGTGGTGTAGGGTACATCATCAATGCCATGAGCATTAATGATGATGCAAACTTGACATGAAAGCCATTCATGGTTCATGTGCACTCTAGTAACACTGGGGCCTCCTCGACAGTAACTAGTTTGAGGATCCCTTTTGTCATTAGAGCACCATCTTGAGCACCCATAACACCCTTTGTGGTTAGGGCCTCACAGCACAGTGCAACTGCAATAGTGCAAACACCCTTCATTGTAAGGGTGTCACAACATGTAGGCTCTCCATTTGTTGGAAGCCTAGTGGTGGGTAATGCATCGATCCTTGCTCATCCATGACCCCATTCTACAAGTGATATCAACAAAAAAATGAGATGGAAAACCAAAAGGCCCAACGAGTGCCTCATTGATCAAATGCTTATGCAACACCAGGAGAAAAGGATGTTAGGCCCACCAAAGCCTATCCCCTTGTCCTCTATACCAATGGCCTAGCCAACTAAAGAGGCCACAACAACTAGCCACCAACATCGGAGCATTGAGGCTCTAGTAGCTAGCAACCCACAATGAAGCATTAAAGATTCAAAGCAAATAAAACAAGCAAGGCCCAAATCCCCTCCACAAGAGATTCATCTATTGGACTGGATGGAGGAGATGAAGGCCACCAATAGCAAAGTGGAAAATAATGGCAAAGACTTTCTTAATGCATTAGCACAAGTCAAGCAAGCTTTGAAATAAAAAAAATATAATGTTGAGCCTATATGACCTAGGAATGGGCTCCTTCACCCATTGTGAAGCATTAGTGCACATGTTGATCTCCATTCGCATTACAAAGAACATCCTAGTGGACAAACAGTCCATTTATAGTATGATGTTACCTCCCCCTTCATAGGAATAAAGTTCAATGCCTCTAGAATTTCACAATAAGGTAATCAACGTGGACCCTAAGAAGGATTAAGTCATTACCATGTCGATGTTCATTACCATCCCCATGAAAGAATGTAGGATCCGCAAGGTGCATGTCGATGACAGGGAAACAACTAATGTCATCCCATACATAGTCATTAACAAGCTTGGTCTTGATGACTAGATTCAAACAACAAAGAAAACATGCCTAAACTCCTTCAATGCGTCACATATTATCATACAGGGAACTATCATGATAGCCTTTGTGGTAGGGGAGCAATTCCCCATCATTGCTGAATTTATAGTGGTTGAGGAGATGTCAATTTTTAACCTAATCTTAGATAGGCCCTAGTTATCCTAGCTATGGAACATCTCCTCCCTAATTCATTAAGAGATCCACCTTCTCTACAAAGTTGGAGAGGTTATCATACATGGTGATAGTGCAACCCCTCTAACCATCAGCAACATCGATGCTAAACAAGGGTCAAAGGTGGAGTTCCATGATGGCAAGCCTCTCATGAAAGACAAAGGTAGAAAATGCAAAGCAAACCAACTTGAAGAGCCAACAAGAGCCCCTGACTCTTTGGAAGACACTTTGTGACAAAATTACCCTTCAACATAGCTGACGAAGGTTAGGGTGAATACCATATCATACCCTCCAAGCCCTATGCACCTCCTAACCCACATTGGATTAGCAAAGAAATACACAACCAAGGCCCTCCCTTGGTCCAATATGGGTTGGGTCCCTACTTATCCCACTTTTTCATGCTTTGCTTGTTTGCATTTTAATTGCATTTTATGTTAGCTTGGTTGTTAGCATTTTTTGCATTGTTTATTTTACATGTGTTCATTTCTTCTACTTGTGCATTTTTACTAAGTTTACACTTTCTCTTAATTACCTTTTGGTAGTTAGTTTACATATAAAAAATAGAAAAACACATAAAAATTGTAAAATTTAAAAATTACAAAACATCATGGCCAACTAAGACCTAAAACTAGAAATCTTTTCCTCCTTTATGGCATGGCCCGAAATGGCCCAAAACTACCAAGCACAGCCTACTACGACCTTAAACTGGCAATGTACGGCCTACCATGGCCTTAAACTAGCAAGTTGTGGCCCAAAATAGCCCTAAACTACCAAGCATGTCCTGCTACAACCTTAAACTCGCAACGCATAGACTGTCATTCCCTTAACTAGCAATCTATGGCCCAAAATGGCCTTAAACTATTATGCGGTCTACCAGGGCCTAAAACTAGTAATCTTTCTTATATCTCATGGCCTGAAAAGACCTTCACCTAGTGTATGGCATAGAATTGCCTAAAACTATCAAAGCATTATCTACACGTGTGGCCCAAAATGGCCTAAAACTAGCAATTGCATTATCTATTGAATCATTCGTGCAACACATAGCAAATAAATACAAAAGTCTACTCAGCATACACTCCACATGATAAAATTTTTGCACATTTCATAAAAAATTATATAACACATCGCATCCTATATATCATATAGAAAAAATACCGCAAAATACAAAAATGCCCAACAATAGTGATACATTAGGGACTAATCAACAGGTGGCACTAGGTGGGGGTGGAGCCTCCTCTTCTTCGATCATGCTGTTGGGGCTTGCAGCACCCCTGGTGCCTATCAACAACAACAGCAAAGATATTAAAATCATAAGTGAGTGTACAATATACAATTAACAAAAAAATTATAAAAATTAACATGAAAGATCTAACCTGAGAGGGTCCTGCATTGACCATGTCTACAGGTATTCTATCAAGGCCCTCCTCCAAGTGTCAAAGGATCTCAGTCTCTAATAGTCGTGTCCAATACTCCTAGCTTAAGTCAACACCTGCAAGGGTCTTGTCTTCGTCCATGGTAGTCCATGCAGGTGACTACATAGAAAAGGTGGCAAATGAAGTCTCCCTTGAATGCATGGCAATATCCCGCTCAGGAGAACCACTAACCACTATGTGGAAAGCACATATCTCAAAAGATCGACTCCCACCAATTGCCTCAATAAACAACTCAAGGTAGTAGGCTTTGATGGATTCATCTTTGAGTTGTTGTAGATTTGCATCTTGCTCATGGTTATAGTGGCACTTGTGGTCCTTCTATGTGTGCCCCCTCTTGCACTCCTTAGTGCTAAATCTTTTCCACTCCTAACCCTTTCGAGCAAGTAGGTCCATCTATAGCTTCTTCTTGATGACCTCTTGGGTAGCCTCATTCTTGCCCTTGATTATTGAACAGTACATGGCATAGTTAATCTTTGTAATTTGCTAGGTACTATCTCCCCTTACTTGAGCCACCAAGAAATCATATCAGGACTAAAGGTCCCCAATCTTCTCATTCTGGCTTGCCACTATCTCTTGAAGCTTGTGCACACATTTCTATAGGTGCTCATTCAAGTGCCTACAAGTCCATAATGCTTTTACACTAGAAAGTGTGCACTTGCTAGTAGCCTCATACACGTGACGAGGCACTTGCTCAACTTTAGGGGAACACTCGAGGATGACATCCACTTTGGCCACGTGGTTCAGATCCTAGTGGAGCTTAGAACCTATTGGCATGTAACAAGCAAATCAACATTAGCCACAAACTAAGCATAAAATTAGTGAAGCAACATAAGCAAAACAACATGCATACTAAGCTTGGAATTCGTCTGCTATATGTAGTCCACCATGTCCTCAATTATGCCTTCCATGAAGGAAAATTTATTCGGTGTCTCCACCCATGACTTCATGCGATGGGTAGGCATGGGTGGTGGATCACTGGCAAGAACATTTGAGGTTGTAACCCAACATGGTGCAATATTTAGGAATAACTAAACAACCAAAGAGCAAAATAGATGGCAATTTAAAGTACTTACCAAGTAACCCTTAGGTGTGAGAGTAAGGTGATCTCCCAACTACACACCATTAAATAGGCTAGCAAAATCACCCTCGTTAGGGTGGAACAACCCCTCTACATCAAATTACTAGAAGGTCACCATGGCCTCATGTAGCTCCTCCCTAGGTGCCTCCTCTTCCTTAGCTTAAGGAGGGGCTGTCTTTGCTGTTGTTGTTGCTGCTACTTCGGAAACCCTCTCATCTAACTCACGAACATAGCATAATAGCATTAGCATAACGTAGTAAAAAAACATAAAATTACAAACATAGAAAATTTATAAACATAGAAAATTTAGAAAAAAATGCATCTACACATGAACTAACCTACAACATCCATGTACAAAGTAGATATCTTGAGGCAGCATTTCTTAGTGCCTGCTTGTCCAACTATAGGGGCAGCCTCCTCTGTTGGGCATGGCCTCTTAATCTTCATCCTAGAAGGTCCCACTATTTCTACAATGTAATTTTTGGCCCAATTCACATCCACAATAATAGTTGAAGGACACTCACCCACACTATCATGAGAGTAATGTGATTGTGGCCTTCCCATATGGCCTTTGGTTGTAACCGAATACAACTCATTGATCCCTTCTAGGAGGTCCTATGTGTGAGTGGTGCTGAATAAGTGTTTGATCCAAGGCTTGGATAGTTACTCATGATCCTACACTACCTAGTTCCTACTATCCCAAACCATTAGAAATTCTGTGAACCTTTGTAGATATGTTGCAAAGAACATGAAGTGCACATGAGACCTTGCCTGGAGGTTGTAGTGAAGTCTAGTAATCTCAGCTTGCAGTCCAATGGTGAGAAAGGAGGCCTAGTTAAACCTAGTGTCCTTTTCCAATACCTTCCTCATCATCCATGCCTACTCCACCCCAACAATTTTTTCTTAGGATAGCAACTTTGCAAAGGCATGGACACGAAAAAGAGGGTAGAGCTCCCAAACATCAAGCACATCCACATCTTTAACCATGATTCCTTTGTGAGATTGGGTGGTTTCCAACCACTCCTCAATCTCTCCTTTGTGGTCCACCTCTTTGTTGGCCTTGTCAATGACTAATAGGCCCTTAGAGGGAATACCAAAGAGGTCAGCAAAGAAGGCATTATTAAAGTCTAAGACTACCCTTACTTCATGCACGCAGGTGATGAAGTAGTAGGCATTGCTACTAAAGGAGTCTATAATGATGACCATCTCAGCCACTGTAATTCTTAAGCTAAGGCTCAAGAAAAGGTTCATCAACCTAGGACATAGTGAGCTGACTAGTCAATGCCTCTAAGGCTGGATGGCACAACCAATGTTGTACCCCCTATACATCACCATACTTCATTATGAGGGTGGCCTTGCTACAACCTATAGTGACCACCATCACATCTCCTAAATAAATTGTAGTTGTAACATAGGTGGAATTAACATTAACATTAGCATTAGGCAAGGCCAAATCAATGAGTGCATGTGAGCCAGATTAAAAGCTAAATACACAAACACTTACGTAGAACAAATGGTGTGAGAGAAGATAGTGGTAGTGCAATTGACTCCTCAAAGTTAAGCTTGCCACTAGCCCACCCCTTATCAAGCTAATCAAGGGTCTTACACCACTCGAACGCCTTCTAGTACTAAGTGGAGTATTTTTTTAAGTTCTCTTCCACCTACTTGAGCAAGGCCTTCTAAAATTTTGTACTAGAGGAGAACACCTCTAGGGTAGTGTGGGTCAAGGCAAGAGCCTCTGGCTCATTGTGGAGCCACTGATCATTAACTTTGAATCTAGCATAAAGCATGAGCACTTAGTAGTTAGCAAATCTAGCATGGACCAATAGTAAGAAACATAATAAAAAATCATAGGAGCACTTACTCTCCAACACATTATACAATGGCAGGTGGATTTTGAAACACCATATGTACATGTAGAGTAATGAAGAGGATGTTGCTCCTGCTATAATAGGAAAACTCTAGCATCCCCTAGATCCTAGATAGGGGATGGAAGCCCCTAGGTCCTTGCTTCAAACTGCCTACTCTATCTCACTGGTCAAGGGCTCATCAAACATGAATCGCAATATGTCCTGATTAGCCCTGAGTAGCAATGTCTTGGTGATGGTAGTCATAGCCTTTGCCGCTAAGTGTGACTACATGATCATACTAAACTACTGTAGTAAGAATTCCAATAACTTAGATGTTCCTAGCCAAAACCATACTGCCTAATGGTCCAACTTCATATCCAGGGTAGGCATGTTGGGCATAGGCTTGCTCATGTAGCAAAGGATGTTGACCAACTCCATGTCCATCAAGATTCACTTTAACAATACCCTGTGATCACACAAATGAAACACAATGTTAGTACACAATAGATGCATTTCATCAAAAATTAGCATGGTATAGCATAACTAAGAAAAAAATCCTAGGGCCTCCTAGGCTCTGCAGGTATAGGGCACCAACATATACATTTGGTGTGCTTGGTACTCACTAGGGTACAACATGTTTTTGCATAATGTTAGCATAATATTTTGTAGGTTTGCACATTTTGCATTACAATTTTCATTTTTCAGCATAGCATTAACATTGCATTTCACATATTTTCATGTTTGACATTACAATCTACTTGTTCTCGTAATTCCACGCTGGCATTTCTCATTTCACAACTAACAATTTGGAACAAAATGTTCAAAATTTTTCTAACATCGAGTAATGCAGTCCAGAAAATGTCAGAAAAATTCTAACTTTGGGCTACCTCCAAGAGCATAGTCCAATAATGTAAAAAAAAATTATTAGTTATGTTGCCTAGGGAGCATAGCCCTCACAATTTTGCTAAAAAAAATCTAACTAGGAACGTAGTCCCAAAAATTTCAAAGTGAAAAGTCCCATTGTTGGCTACGCTCCTAGGGAGTATAGCCCCAAAAATAATTTTTCTTAGCATAGTGTCCAATGCACTACTCACCTCAGTAGCCTATGCTTTGTTGCAGCCTCCACCATGGGCCCTACCTCATAGGTAGTGGTGACCATCAAACCTTTGCCTATACTGCTCCCACAAAGAAAAAATAAAAAAAAAATAATATACATAGTAGTTCTCTACCATGTCCCTGCCTTGCGACATGCCACTATAGCCACCACTAGTAACACTTATCCCCATCTCCATCCTTGGCCACCCCACACTCAAAGTAAACAAAAAAACAAATTAAATGAAAAGAGCAAAAACCCTCTACTACATTTGCAACCCCGTGGTGGCAACTCTTAATAGCCATTGCTAGAATCCTGCTCCCCTACCTCATGCACCATAAGGAAAAACAAATGATCAATAAGAATGATATATTTTCTTTTCTTCCTTAGCCTTGCAAACCCTTGCAACCTCTCCATTTGTGGCTGCAGAGGCAACTATGGTGACTACAACTGCCAAAAACCCTTACCCTTAAACTGTAGACAAAAATAAAACAACAAAAAAATTAGAGCAAATTTTTCATAGGCTCGTGGCCTTCCTTTCTCTTTCGACAACCACAATTCCACCTAAACCCACATACCCTACCCCGCCAAAACTCTTGCAAAAGATAAACAAGGTAAAAAGAAGTAAAAACATCCAATGCACATGCACCCTTCACCCATAGCTACAACGTCCCTAGGAAACCATGGTAGTGGTGGCCCCTATCAAGGCAGGGTACTGCTCCCAAGGCCCAAGCCCCAATGCCTAAGTGCAAGAAAGGTGAGAAAGAAAATGCAAAGGGGATGAGCGTAGTTAGGAGTACCTAACAGTTGGTGGTGCCTTGCATTCCTTTACGTGTGCCTACATTAGGTGCTCTAGTACTAGCTCTCTCTCATCTACATTGAGCAAGCTAGAGTGCTGATGTCCACTTTAGTTTGACATGTTGGCAACTATGCTCTTACAACTACACTATACTCTAAAATGTTTGTTTTTACCTTTTGATAATGATAAATCTACCAAGGGTAAAACAAACTTATATACCCCTTGAGACTACTTAAATTTTTACTTGCCTAGGGCTATGCTCAATAGTGCAGAGTGAAGTCAGGTGTGAACGTAGTCACCAGAGTTAGAAAAATTTCAAATTTTTCTAGTTTCCCGATGAGCACCCTAGCCAATTTTGCTTTCCTAACACACCAAACCTTGTTTCAATAATGCATTTAGTACATCCTACCCATCCACTATGATGTTAAATAAACATCTAATGATCCACTAAGACCTTAAACTAGCATGGCACAGTGGCCTTTTGAGACCTAAAACCAACCCACACATCCTTTTCATTTATAATTGCATTTACATACTTAGGCAAAATTTTATTACATTATTTTCCTTAACTATGCATATTGCTCTCATTAAGACATGTGTAGCTTGATATTTTTTTGGTTATTTTTGTAAGATTATTGTAGGATGCATAACATGACTAAGCTCTACAAAGCTGGTTTCATCCGAGCCATTAACTATGCCAACTGGGTCTCCAACATCATCGTTGTCCATAAGAAAAATAGAAGTATATACGTTTGCATTAACTTTCAAAAACTCAACAAGGTGACCATCAAAGATGACTTCCCATTGCCTAGTATCGATCAATTGGTTAATACCATAGCTAGTCATGCCTTGTTGTCCTTCATGGATGGGTTCTCGGGATACAACGAAATTTGGATCAACCTAGAGCACTAACTCAATACTACCTTCATGACCCCTTGGGGTACGTTTTGCTACACCATGATGCCCTTTAAACTTAAGAACGTAGATGTGACTTATCAATGAGCCATGACATACATCTTTAGTGATTACCTATTAGGTCTACTCAATAATTACATTGATGATATAGTAGTTAAATCCAAGACATCACAAAACCACACACATGACTTAGACCTTGTGCTCAAACATTTCTTGAAGCATGAACTTAGGTTTAATCCTAAGAAATGTCTCTTCAGCATTAAGACAAGCCACATGCTAAGTTTTGTAGTATTCAAAGTAGGCATATGCATAGACCTTAATAAGGTTAAGGCCATTATCAACTTAGCACCACCAGCAAACCTTAAGGAGCTACGAGGGTTACAAGGCTAATTGCAATTCATATAATAGTTTATCTCATAGTTAACCCACAAGTTGCAGCCAATGCAACACTTTCTCATAAATGGAGTCCACTTTGAGTGGATGGATCAATGCCAAGTAGCATTTAACAACCTTAAATATGAGTTGGCTCAACTTCCAATGGTCTACCCTTCGCAAGGAGATAAACCATTCTACATCTACCTTGCTACCTTAGACACATCCATTGCTTCTTTGCTTTGTCTAAAGTGAGATGATGGTATAGAGGTCCCCATGTACTACCTAAGCCATGCATTAGTAGCCTACGAAGCAAAGTACAATGATGTGAAAAAGACTTGCCTCACCTTGGTCTTTGCACTCAAGAAGTGGAGACATTATCTTTTTACAACCAAGTCAACATCATCTACAAGAGTAATGTACTTTGAGCTATTACAAAAAATATCTATGAAAGTAGTCGCATTGCATGTTGGAAAGCAATAACTATGGAGTTTAACCTACATTACATTATGCAAGCATCAATCAAAGGTCAAGCAATCACCACACAACTTATGACTTCCCTAATCAACAACCAAGCAATAATAGACCCAGAATTTTTGAATGAGCATGTCACTAGAATAAGTGCCTAACAACTTCAAGCCACTCTTATACTTCAATGGCACTTTGACCCCTCAAGGTGATAGTGTTGTTACCATAATCACATTCCCCTCTAGGGAGATCCAACCCTTCACATATTGCTTTTCATTTCCATGCACTAACAACATGGTGAAGTATGAAGTTCTTCTCTAGGGTACCTTAGCAGCTCGTGACCTATGAATACAAAACCTAGTGATCCAAGGAGACTCACAACTAGTCATCAACCAAGCTATAGAGGTTTATGCTTACAAAGCCCAACACTTGAAAACTTACTATGACTTGGCAAAGCACCTACTCAAGCAATTTGCAACTACTAATGTTCAACATATCCCTCATAATGAAAACTCCATTACTGATGCATTAGCTATGTTAGCCTTAAGCATTGCACCTAAAATGTTTCGTGCATTGCCCACTGTAGTGGAAAATTTCACTATGCTTGTCACGCAAACAACCAACATTACATCCATAGCCATAGTAAGCATGACCCACATAGTAGAGTGGGACGATGACATTAAGTCATACCTTTTATAGGGTGAACCTCCATAGCATCTAACCACTACCCAAAAGCATGCAATGCAAAAGCAATTGCAGAAATACATCATCATGGGTGATAGCACTTTATGCCATCTATCCTATAATGGTATAATGTTGAGATGTGTTAGTAATAGCAAAGCATAGAAAATCATTGAATAAGTTCATGAGGGACTTTGCGAAGGCCACATAGCACCTAGGGTAATGGCAACAAAAATCAAACACTAGGCTACTATTAGGCTTACATGGAGCATGATTGCATCTCCAATGCCAAGACCTACAACACATGTCAATGGCATGATAACTTAATGCACATGCCACCTACTGAACTACATACAACATAGATCATGTGGTCATTCCAACATTGGGGATTGGACATCATAGAATCAATAATGCCTACATCCTCCATAGGGCATAATTTCATTATAACCACCATTGATTATTTTACAAAGTGGCCTGAAGCTATTCCCCTTAAGAGGACCACATCACAACAAATCTACAAATTCATACTTGATAACATAGTGTTCTATTTTGGTTTACCTATGATCATTGTCATAGACAACGGGCCATAGTTTAGTAGTGTTGATACTAAGGACTTTTGTGAACACCTTGGAATCAAACATTCTTTTTCATCATCCTACTACCCATAGGCAAATGGCCAAGTAGAGACCACAAACAAAGTCATTGTCAATCTTTTAAAGAAGATTCTTTATAGCAGCAACTGACAATGGCATGAGCAGCTAATCTACACACTCTGAGCCTACTGCACAACATAACAAACTATAACAAGTAAGATGTCATATAGTTTGGGTTATGGATCTAAAGCCATCTTACCTCTTGAATTGTAAGTCCCATCAATTCATGTGATCTTCTCAAGCTTCACCAATGAGGCTCAAAACAATGAGTTGAGGGTCACAAACCTTGACTTAAGATAGGAAGAGCACATGCAGACACTTGGTCAAATTGAGTAGTACCAAAAAATGTAATTGCAAAGCACTATCACAATCAACATTAACACTTGATCAAGGAGGGGGACATAGTCCTCAAGGCTATTCGCAAACCTATGAATAAATTCTAAGCCAACTAGAAAGGGCCTTTCTTGGTCATTAAGGCTTACAGCAATGGAGCATTCAAGCGTGCGAACCATGATGGCAATGAATTTTTCAAACTGGTAAACCACTCATACCTAAAGCTGTACTACACCTAGTACATAGCATTGCATCAACAATGAAGCAAGTTAAGCAAGAGTATGCTATGACTATAAATTGGCACAAAGATTCTGCTACGATTATAAACTAGCATAGAGAGTCTACTATGACTATAAACTAGCACAACATGTCCACTATGATCATAAATTAGTGATGAGTCATGAATTTGTTGATAGCTGTGATATCGCACCCACGATAATGCATCCACGATATTGCACCTACGATATCGCATCCGCGGAATCACAGTCGACGCGATATCGCATACACGATATCGTGGCTTGTCTTCTCATCTATAAATAAGAGGTAGACAGAAGAGTTAGGATCATGATAGAATAAAATTTTTTTTCAGTTTTAGTTTAAGTATTAAATTTTTAGTTTTTCTTTTCCTCTCAATGTATGCTTGCAATGTCATGATTGTAATTGTATGGCATCCTTTATTCGAGTGTGATGTACTTGGACATGCACATGACTGGAAATAAAGATCAAGTTTACTTCATCATTGCAGCATTTACTTAGCTTAATCATTTAATTACTTTTTATTTACTGCTTTCCTAGTTAATATCTTCTCACCCTTAAACTCATGTTAAAACGTGGAATGAGTACATCTTGATTACAAGCATTTAAGTGTGACTACTTGGTAACCCAGTAGCATACCTAGGATCTATGCTTGGTAATCGTAGTGGTAGTCATGCACGAAGTCCAAGATGTGTACAGATAATCAAGGAATAGATGCTCATCGCACTTAGGCTAGCTAAACTCCTTCTCACCCTTTCCCTCTTAGCTTAGTTAATATTATCTTCCATTACCTTCAGGATTAGCATTAGGTTAGAAACACATCATACACCTCACTCTAGACTAAACCATATGTGACAAAGCTAATACTAGTCCAAGTGGGAAGATAGCAAACTGCAACCTAAGGCTAACTATCTAGATGCCACAACTAGTCTATTTGCGGAGTTCGACTGAATCATGCATGTAACGCTCGTATTCGTATGGTTGAGTGTAGGGGTACCTCATCACTCATCATTGGCGTCATTGCCAGGGACGGTGCTAGTTATCTACATTAGTTATATCATACAAGGTCACTGTATAGGAATTAATGATATATCTTTTAAGAAGAATTAATTACAAAAAAGTCACATACGAATTCACACACAGCTTCACAACCATGCCTCTCCTACAAGACTATGATAATGCCACACCTAGTGAGGGAATTCATTGGAGAACCGATGAATTATATGACAATGAAGATTGGAGTACCCAATCTAAGGTCCGGGTTTCTTATAAACATAAACAAAGGCAACATCATCCCAACGCATGAAAGCATAACTTACTCGATGATGATGAACCCCCACTAGCCACTACACACCTAACACAAATACAAGAGACTATTTGAATCTCCCGTAGGCATCAGAAAGAGAGCCATCTACCCAGGCTCAATTTAAAAAACTTCCCTACTTTCTCAGGAGGCTATGACTTAGATCCAAATCAACATTTACAAGCCTTCTACGATGCCTACACATGGAACAACATTGATAACAGTTGGAAAAAACTTAAGCTCTTTCCTATGACACTCGTTGGCCAAGCAAAAGTATGGTATAGATTGTTAAAACCAAATTCAATACGATGTTGGCCAACAATGGTAGAACTCTTTAGCAAAAGATACCAAACTTAGGCAAGAGTGTCAACCTTGAGGAAACAAATCCATGAGTGGAAACAAGCACAACATGAACCCTTGGACATGGCCTTAGAAAGATATTATGCACTATTAAACAACTGTCTAGGCCATGGGTTCTCCGAGGAAAGGCTAATGTGCCATATTGTTGATGGGCTACATAATGAAACAAAAGAGACCTTAGGAATGTATGCCCAAGGTCAACTATATGAACTACCAAACCATCAAGTCCAAGAGCTTATTAAGTAGGTAGCAAAATAAGAAGGAGAATTAGCTAGATGGGAGAGTGTTGAAAAACATCAACGGGACCAAAATCTCAACTTAATCAAGGTCCATAATCATACAAAGGAGAAATAAACCAATCTCAAGGTGAAAGAATCATCTTTTCCAATACAAAAATCATTAGAAGAAGTCAAGGCAAAGATCAATAAGATGTTGGAATGGACGTATCAAAAGTGTGGAGAATATATTAATATTATTGGACATAGAGTTTTGACAACCTAAGAAGCAGGACAAAACAGTAGACAATCAGAAAGAAGGGATAAGGAAAATAGAAGCTCAACTACCAATCATATGTATGAATGAAACATATGCCTGTACGATCACCCCAAGGGCCAATGCCCAATATTGTTACATTTACATGAGCATTGGGGAAACACGTTACATCTAGAGTTCATATAGAGTTACTGTGTTTGATCACAGTGGCAATAATCCTAGTCATGGAGGAGACCACCCTTAGATTGTAGACACCCTTCATATCATTTGAATCCAAATGCTTATCACATTCAACATCCTATTTCTCTAGCTAGGCCAACATACTCTATCTCACTGCATTATCATTCTCCTCAATACTATTAGCCCATGCTTTCAACACAACCACCGCCTTGTGTATCCTACACTTCTTCTCAGTTTCAACATTCTCATCCTTTCCCTCCTTCTACATCGCCACCAGTTGTTCCTAAGGTGTCTGCACCACAGCAACAACCCCTAAACGTCACTTGTGCTAATATTACTAACAGTAGTGAGAGACCTCAGTAACATCAAAAGCATCCTTGCTTTAAACATGATCGTAAGAAGGGACAACACAATTCCAAGGCCACTGCATCCTCCAACTCAGCACAAGCCCAACCCTATGGTGCACCCTTACCTTCAAACCCAACACCTCATGTAACTTCATCAGGGCCACCAACTAACACTCCAACAACCATATGACCCAATGAACATAGTCATGGAAGGAAACATCTTGGTCCTTTCATACCATCTAACGGTCCTAAATATCATAGTGGGTCAACTTGTTATCCAGGAACTACATCATATAGATTTTCCCACTATGCTTACTACAATCAGGTGTGTGAAACCTGATGGGGTAAGTATAGCCAAGTTCCAATGTTTCCAACATGCAAGGATCCCCATCATCATTTATTAATCCTTACCATCCTCAACCATTTAGTTATGAGGGATATCTCCCATTCTAATAACAAGCAGGATTAATAAATACTTTTCATTTTCTTTAATTTTACAAATTTTTGTTTTCTAGTTTTTCATTTTTCAATTTCTTGTTTTATCTTTTTTCTTTTTGTCTCTTTACGTTTTTATAAGTAATCTCATCTATGAATGAAACACTCATGTGGCTCATTGGTTGAGGTGTGTTCTATGTTATCGAGTCTTGAGTGATCAATTATGAGGATAGTGAGCCCATTACACCCACTCATCCATTCTACAAATAACAGGTTCTATTCAAGGTGTTGGCACATTTTGGCCATTTCATGGAACAGGTTGGCATGATAAAACTGGTTAAAAGTTTTTGCAATTTGATAGTTGAAAAAGTTAATGGAAATTCCCAAAGGTGCCTATTTCCAGCTTGGCAGTCTTCAGGAGATGCACAAAACAAAAGAAGATATAAAGTAAGATCCTAATGACACGGAAATTTCCATCGGTGACTCCTCTCGCATAGTTTCAAGACCAATTTCATCTTTCAGGGAATCCAGAAAAAGTGTAACTTCAAGGAGCAGTGGCAGCCATGAATTCAAGGATGATGTAAAAAAAAGAAAATGATGAAAATGGATAGAAAGAACTAAATATCTTAACTTCATCCTCAAGGACTAGAAAGGAGGGAGATATTGAAGGGGGCAAATCAAATGTTGAACTAGATGTTTCTCTGACAAGCACGTCTGTTTTACAGTGGCAGGGGGGTAAACTTGTACAGCACATCACGAAGCGTTTAATATTGTTAACAATTTTTTTTTGGACCAATTATAAAGATCGTACGTGGTCCATAGATATATATTTAATTTTGTCAAGTTAGGGGCCAATAGATATATATTTACTATAATTACTATCTCTATTACTATGATTTAGCTAAAATATGATTTAAATAAAATATTTTAAGATTTCAAAAGAAAAAGAAAGTTATGGGATATTTGTTTAACATCCTATAAAAAGGGGGATTTATGGACATTTCCAACCATAGCTTTTATTTATATAATTGTAACTTTATGTGGAAGTTGTAACTTCCTAGCCTTAATCCATGATGTTT
>MNCI01010282.1:405451-463772 GCA_015680685.1 Gnetum montanum
TCATTTTACCTTGTTTAAATATTTGAGGTCTACACAAATCTGCTTTCTTTTCTTTTCTGCTTATTTCCATCGAATCTTGCTCTATTTCTAGTTTTCTTGTGGAACTATCTCTTTCTCTGGGGAAAATTAGGAGTAGATTGCGGAGTTGTGCTCAAATGTTTTTTCAAAATTTTATTTGTTACAAGTAGGTATTATAAGGACTGCGTAGACTAGGCAGTTGAACAAAATAGGAAATTTTCAAAAAACTCACAATACTTGGCAAAGTTGGCTGAATCTCTTTAAAGTAAGTCATTTGTAGTTCACATACAACGCAATCGTTACATTTCTCACAACTGCACGCCGCAACAGCACACACACATACTCATTAACTACTGAGTTTATTTGGAGGTATCTGGGCCTTGGTGTTGCCAGAGACCAGCAGGCATCTAAATCTTGTTCGAGGACACTCGTTGGCGGTCACGTCCCAAACGGTCGCCAACACAAGGGTACAGTGATATTCTTGACATTCTTAAAAAAACTTAAAATTAATTTTGTGTTCATTGTACCTGAAATGAAGAAGGATGGATCAAGAAGGAATGGTTAGGGTGTGACATCAAGGGGACTTATGGATTCTCTTTGGTGACGTCTATGAGAGTTATCATGCAACGTGGTTATACTAAGATCCTTGTAGATCTAACGAAAAATGGGAGTAAGAGTAATCAAAAGGGCACTCAAAAATCCAATGTTGTTCTAAGGGAGTCCGACTGGAAAGACATGCACCCATGCCTGAAGGTTGGCAGCTTCTCTGGATTCAGTATTCAAAAAAAAAGAAGCAAAAGAAAAAAAAGGAAATGCCACAAAACAAAAATCACTCCTCCCTTGAATAAAATGTCAAGTGATCGTATGCCTTGTTGTTATGGTACTCTCATAGTTGGTCATCATGGGATGAAACAATGCGATGTCACTGATTAGAGGAATGGACTTGGTCCTGATCTTGGAACAAAGAGTTGATGACACGCTAATCATGCTTTACACGTAGGATTCACTGTGCCCTAGGTTAGTCACCTCATGTCCCAATCTCTACAATCCATTTTATAGTTCATCTCATCTCATTCTTCATATAATTGTAGCTCGTGTCTTGTATAACGTAGAATTCTTACCTCATTCTGGTGATATTTACATGTGTGTGTTTTGTGGAATCATTGTAGATTTCTAGTGCCCATGGACACTTTAAGTGTGGTTACACAAGGGCATTATAGGTTAGAACCTACTTTGGGGAGGACCCACTTGTGTAATCTTTTGTAATCTTCGCTTATGATATAGCACACACACACCATTTCTTACCCTCAACCTATTTTTCATAACATTCTTTCCCTATTATCACTATCCCTCTGAATCAACGTTCCTATGAACCATCACATAGCCTTTTTCTCCCATCCGAGGTCCTTATTGATAAATACCACACCATCATAATTTTCGTGCCTTCAGAACTAGTTGAATTACCCTGGAACCCTTTAACAATCGCCCAGATGTCCTTAGTTTACATCATTTAATTTCAAAGAAATATTAAAAAATTGGTACATTCTCTAAGTACCCTAACTTTGATGAAAATATATATACATGATCCCCCTGTGCTAATCAACATCATTTGCAACTGTTCACGCAAGGGAAGATTTTTAAATTTCTCTCTACGACTAGCAATTGCGCATCCCTTGCTTTCATATCCATAACTCACTCGCTGGTACTCCGATTTTCATTTTGTTTGAACCTACTTAAACCTGGAGTGTTCAACTTAGTTGTGGGAAAGGGGTACATGCCGAATAGCGCATAAATTTTTTGAAATTCATCATCACCCAAAGGACATATTTAAGGGTAATTAGTTGTAAAATTAAGAATAGAATGTGTCAAAAACAATTTCATCCCCTTAGCTATACCAGAAAATTAAATTTAGAAACCACCTAAGCAAAAATGAATCAACATTATACTCTTTAAGGGACATGTTCTTCCAATAATTAACATCACACGGAAATAAAGTAAATCTATTAAGGCAAGTAGTAAGGTATAACCTAACTTTGGTAACAACCTTACTAACGCTTGGCCCCATGTGATTGCAGATGGCCCCAAAACGTGGACAAAAGGAAGGTCTTGCTCAAGGTGGAAGCAAACAACCTAGGATAGGTGGAAGACAAGTCCCTACCGGACAACATGCAGAACAGGAGGAACAATTGTTTAGTATTCATCAAGAGGACCCTCCTACTGTACAATAAGGCAGGCGAAAGAAGGAGCTGCTGCAGTGTTTGAACAAGGACAATATCTCATGCTGACCTAGGATTATGTTCAGACCATCCATGAAAGGTCCATATTCACTGTAGTGATCATGAAATGAAACTTTGGACCTTTTGCAGAATTTTCTCAAGAGGCCGTTAAGGATCACCTCAAAGGATCCCCATTATGGCCTACCCTCTCTGAAAGTAGTGCCTAGTACTTAGGGGAAACATACCAATTTTAGCACAATAAAAAAGAAGCCACCATGGTTAACAATTATGGTGTGACTGTTGACTTCTCTGTTCAAGCCATTTCAGAAGTATTAAACCTTTCGAATATAGGGCCAAAGGTTGCTCAGAACCAGCTGGACACTTTTAGAATCGAGCAACTTAATAAACTGTTGATAGAGAATAAAAGGGTGATGAAAGAAAAAGAGAAGGCTAACTGGGGTGCCTCTATGGCACAAGCGCAAACTTACACGCATGCCAAGGCACTCTAGGCCTTACAAGAAGAGAAACTCTAGGCCATACTTCAACGCCATCAAATTTCAAGACCTGGAGCACAAGAAAAGGGAAAGACACCCATGGAGGAGCCACTGCCACTAGGAACTACATGAGTTCTTCCATCCAATTTTGTAATCATAGGATTTTCTTTTGTGTTGTGTCTCAATTTTGTTCTAACTCCATACTACAGCATGAATCCATTCTAGCTAGTCAATAATCCCATACCTATCCACTATGTAATCAATGCAGCTTGTTCTCACTTTAACTCCAGGATGAGTTTTCATTCAGTTGTGGGGGTATGATAAGTCATGAATTTGCTAATAGCCGTGATATCGCACCCACGATAACACACCCATGATATTGCACCTACGATATCACATTTGCATAATCACAACCGACATGATATCGCATACGCGATATCATGGCCTGTCTCCTCATCTATAAATAAGAGGTAGACAGAAGAGTTAAGATCATGATAGAATAGAGCTTTTTTTTAGTTTTAGTTTAAGTGTTAAATTTTTAGTTTTCTTTTTCCTCTCAACCCTTTTCCTCTCAGTGTATGCCCGCAGTGTCATGATTGTAATTGTATGGCATCCTTTATTCAAGTGTGACGTACTTGGACATGCACATGACTGGAAATAAAGATTGAGATTACTTCATCATTGCAACATTCACTTAGCTTAATCATTTAATTACTTGTTATTTACTGCTTTCCTAGTTAATATCTTCTCACCCTTAAACTCATGTTAAAACATGGAATGAGTATGTCTTGATTACAAGCATTTGAGTGTGAATACTTGATAACCCAGTAGCGTACCTAGGATCTACACTTGGTAATCTCAGTGGTAGTCATGCACGAAGTCCAAGATGTGTACGGATAATCAAGGAATAGATCCTCATCGCACTTAGGCTAGCTAGATTCCTTCTCACCCTTTTCCTCTTTGCTTAGTTAATATTATCTTCCATTGCCTTCAGGAGTATCATTAGGTTAGAAACACATCATACACCTCACTCTGGACTAAACCATATGTGACAAAGCTAATACTAGTCTAGGTGGGAAGACAACGAACTGTGACCTAAGGCTAATTGTCTAGATACCACAAATAGTCCGTCTGCGGAGTTTGACCGAATCACGTGTGTAACACTCGTATTTGTATGGTTGAGTGTAGGGGTACCTCGCCATTCATCAACTAGCATAGATTAGTCTATTATGACTATAAACTAGCACAAATGACTCTTGAACCATGATACTAAAACTGGCACCCACAGCATTCATCCGTCACGATGCTTAAACTGGCGCAACTCATCCTTGCATCATGATGTTAAACTAGCACAACATCCATCATCCACTATGACATTAAACTAGCATACAATAGTCTACTAGGACTATAAACTAGCATATCATGATCTACCAAGACCTTAAAATAGGTTCATGGTTAGCTAGGACCCTAAACTAACACAACATGTGATCTACTAGGATCTTAAATTGGGTTCACAACTCAACACACATAGTTCTACAAACAAGAGAGCACAAATACATTTGACCCTCTATCATCTACCCATACCTAGTGGGCAAGGCAGGGGAGGGCATTGCAGTTCCAAAATGCAGTTCACGTCATTAAGAGAGGCCTCTAGAACATTTTCAACATCATTGCCCTTAGCATTTTGCTAATCCTCCAAAAATGCCTTCGGGCATTTTGTTAACCTTCTAAAGCCCTTGCCATGGTTGCTAACAATATCAGCTCTAGGCTACACCAACAGAATTATTGGCCTTGGGTATTTCATTATTGGGTATAGCTCTTATGGTTAGCACAGCAATGGCAACATTAGGTTCTTGGCCATCTCACCTACTCTGTCAGGCTCTTGTCATTGCTCAAGTACTTGCCTTTAGTGTGGTTGCTAGAGCTTTTGTAGCTCTCCTACTCTAGCACCTACATTGGTCTTCCTACACTAGCACTGTAAGCTTTTGCAACTAGTCTAGCACTTGTAGCACCCTTGTAGCCAATATTTTGCTCTCATCTCATGTTGTGTGATTTTTTTTTCTTATTTTCTCTACATTTTGTTTGTAAGATGAAGCATCAAAGGCAGTTGTGCAGGGACACATCTCATCATGATAGCAAGATGCCACATCACTCTAATGTGCATGATTGGACTAGCTAAGCCACTCAAGAGTGCACATCCCTATTACCTTGCTATCATCCACTTACCTTCATCCATTTTACCTTGCATTTCCTTGATTCCCTCTACATCACTGAGCTTGCAACCCCTCCAATGCACATGGCATCCTCTTTTTGTCAATCGTAGAACCCATAGCAAACATAATGCAACTTGTCCTATGGGAAGCTTCTATAGACTGGTCAAAGCCCAAGTGGATGTAATGCAACTCATCCTAAGGAGGAAATACCTATCCTACAGATGCAACATGGTTGCATTAAAGTAAAGCTCATTAGGTGTCACATAGTCCACCTGATTAAAAGAATCCCATAGCTAGCATCTCACAATGTGCAGAACCCAAAGCAGGTTCACCTTGTAGTCAAATAGCAAGAAAAAAAGAATAGGGAAAAACAAGTCCCCAAGCATAACTAGTAGAGCTACAATTTCATAATCAATCTAACCTTGAATTTGCATTGACCTTCTCACAAGTACTTGGATGATAGGTCATAATTTTAGGGGCAAATCGTTCTAGTGCCATGGACACTAACTCTCTCACAAGTACTTTGATGAGAGGTTACTATTTCAGCAACAAGCCAACTTTGTGCCATGATCCCCATTGGTTGTGCTGCCTCTGCATCTTGTAGTGACATGCATTATTTGCATCTCATTTCCTTGTTACCTCTTAGCACATTCCCTACATCCTTTATCCCAACATACCATTACCCTTAGCACTCTTGAGCATGATGAAGCGATAGTTGATCACGTACCGACGAGTGATGTTGGTGTTATGCCTGTTGTGGTGTTTTTCATTCTTTGTCAACATCCCTTAGGCCACTCCTCTAGATTTCAACAAAGAGGGGCCAGTGAAACACCATCAAACTTGGACTCCCAGGTCTCAATTGAAAATTTTGCCAAATGTCAAACTTAGTAGATTTTGTCTAAGTGTTGAGACTACTTTCCCACTACTAGGACTGCACTCCAAAGCATAGTCAGCATAGTTGATACTAACAATCAGGATTTGCAAGATTTCTCTAAGTGCCAATAGTAGCTACAAAGTTTTCAAAGTGCCCTAACTACACTCACCCTACCAAGACTATGCTCTAGAGCATAGTCAGCCTTGGAATGATCAATTCTGCAAATTTTTCTAAGTGCCAAGCTAGAGGCTGCTAAGCATGTATGGGATGGAAAAAATAGTTTGATAGATTTTTTGACTTCTAAGCCTATGCTTCCTACTATGCTCTAAAGTGTAGTTAGCGTAGCCTGCATGGGCATGTCATCTTTGCCAAATTTTTCCAACTATCAAGGCTACTTTCACACCTTTGAAGCTATGCTCTAAAGCATAGCTAGTGTAGCCTGCATAGAGAATCATTATCTAGCAAGATTTTCCTAACTCCTTGGACTACACTCTAAAGCATAGTTAGCGTAGTCTGATGAAACTACCTTCAAAAGCTTCCAGAACTCAGCATTGGCTTACATCTCAGCTCCAACATTCCTTTGATAAGCAAGATCAATAATTTTCATTCCATTTACATCCCCCCATTTGCCCCTAAATTATACCTATGCTCAATACCACTCGAGAGAGTGGGTAGCGTAGTCCTAGAGCATAGTGTCCAACTTGCACTATTTTGCATTGTTGTAGGTACTTTGTGGTCTATTTAGCACTCACACATGTAGTCTCAGTAGCATAGTCATAGTCTAGTACTCTCACAGGGTCCATTAGAGCACACCAACAGAACACCATTTTGCTTCAATGGAAGTGTAGTTGGAGTTAGCATAGTCCCAACTACCCCTCTACCATCTGACGCCTGATCCATGAATCATGCTAACCCTAAGCCTATAAATACCCCCATAATTTACATTTTATGGGTTGGAATTTTTAAACATTCAACTAGAAAACTCACTTTATCAGTGCCCTAACACTTGAGCACACTTAGCACCTTAGAGAACCTCGGGATACCATGGCATCATTGTACACTACCCAGCACATTGTACACCACTATAGCTTGTAGGACACTACCATACCCAAATTGGTAGGCTCAAACTTCATAGCAGACATCAATTCTTCACAATCAAACACCCTGAGACTATGACTACACTTGCTTACTGTGCCTATTGTACACCACATACCTCCTAAACTTTCCTTTGCAATTGACTACGCTTCCCTATTTGAAGCCATGCCTTTCTCTCTCGCTCATATTCTATGCGTTTTTTGCATTTTTTCTTATATTTTTAACATTATACTCACACTTTGCACTATTCAAACACATATTCATGCATTTTCATCCTCGTTCTCACATCTGAAATCTCTACTATGCTCACACCAATAGACACTATGGAAATTACAAAACACCACATCCTGCTTGACTCTTGTTTTTTCGTAACACCTATCAGTCCTAGTTTAATCGACAAGACCATTCTAAGCACCCCACCTTCACTTTCCAATAGGCCCTTATGTGAAAGCAATGTTAAGACTATGCCATTATGGACCTCTTGATGTCCCATTCTAGCCTCTAACATTTTCGGTCGCTATAGACATCTTCTCTAGATACAAGATATCTATTGTTTCAAGAAGATACCTTCTCTAGTTCTTCTACACTTGGGTCAAGATGTCTTCTACTCTTCAAATACGTCTTCTTAGTTGTTGGGCTTTACTTCCTAAAGTTTCCTTTCATTGATTTAACTCATCCTTGATCTTGAAAACTTTTTCATTTTTCTATAGCCTTCATATTCGTCCTTGCTCTACTTTTCTAATGAAGTATTTATCCAAGCTCTCTTGAGTCCTTGTAGTCCTCACTTTGACATCTTGAAGTATCTCTCATTTCTTGAGTCTTCTTTCATGTTCGAAAGGTCCTTGTGGTCTCCACTTTGACATCTCTTTGTAGATGTCATCTCTTGTGCTCTTCTTTATTTTATGTACTTGTCCTACAAACACAACAACCATACAAACATCTTTGTTCTCCAATTTCCTTAAGCTTTTGACATGCTAAAAGGTCAACACAACATTCTCATACTAAACACATCAAAATTCATCATCATTTCATAGGAGAACATACTCAACTTGGACATGTAAAGCTAGAATTCATTAGAATAGAAAATCAACTTGTTGATGCTTTCACCATGCCTCTTGATGAATGGTGACTCACTACTCTCTGTAAAGACATAGAGATATGACCTTGTTATATATATATATATATATATAAACAAATAATCTTTCTTGCATATATTTAGGAGAATTTTTCTTGTACTTTTTATTTATGTCCAAAAAGGAGAAGAGATTAAATGTTAAATTGATTTTCTCATAGTTTTTATGAAGTATACTAACACTTGTTCTTAAGTTTTGGATATAACCAAAAATGGGAAGATTTTTGACCTTTTGATATGTCAAAACTTTAGAGAAAATGGAGAATGTGAGATGTGTGTGTTTTGTAGGACTTTGGAAAAGTAGAATACACATGGAGATCCAAGACTTTAAGAATAAGATCCATGGTGAGATGAGAAAATGAAGACTAACTAGACAACATGAGAGCATGGATGGAAACAAAGTCTACAAGCCAAAAAAAAAATTCTTTGAGCACTATCAAGAATTCTAAGGGTCATAGAAATTCTTCACATATTAAAGTGTTTTTGGAAAGTAGGCATCTCTCTGAAATAATAGATTTCTATCTTACATAATAGACGTCTATAGGAAGACATCTCACAGTAGACATCTGCACTTGTAGGTAGATGTCTCTCTTGCATTGGGTGCATTCCCAGATAGACATCCAAATTGTGAAGTAGAAATCTATACTAGCTGTTTAATAGTTGTTGTATAAATTTTGATGAGATTTCAGAAACTTCAAGGCTATAAGACAAAGTGAAAATCTTGGGAATTGAGTAAGCACTATTCATTAAACATTTATCATTCCCTACTCTAAGAGAATTTTTCTTTACTCTTCATTATATCATCATTTGCTTATGTTGCTTGTATTAAGCTTCAAGTGTAAGAATTTGTAAAGCAAGTTACACTCTTTCCTTATTCTTTCTATTTCTTTCTTATTACCCTATATTTGTTGAGCTTATCAAACCCTAAGGGGTTGAGTGGTTTTGAAGTAACAAAACACTCCAATATAGAGCTAACTTTTGTAAAGGTTGTGAGATCCTCTAAACCATATTTTTGAGCATGTTGAGACCTTATGGGGTTGAGAGGTTTCATGACAATGAAACACTCTGAAGCAAAGCTCAAAACTTGTACAAGGTGTGATGCCCTTCAAACCATATTTTTAATAAACAAAGTATGGAGGTGTGCATAGATTCTACCCTTCAAGTGTGAATGTACCCAAGTTGGAAAACCATGTAAAATTTTTGTTTACTTTTGGTGGCTAGAGAATTTTAATTGGGAAATCTTATTCAAACCTACTTTGAAGTTCTTGATCCACATTATTCATTAGCTACTAGAGTTTGTTTATGAGGTTTAGCTTGGTTTAGATGCGAATTTTAATATTATTTTAATAGTTAAACCTTCGTGAGTTAGAAAAATTTCTGAAACATTTTCCATCATAAACCAAAGGTTTGTGATCCCCACAATGTAAAGCTTACCTCCGATAACTAGAGGATCAAAAAATGAGGTGAAACAGACAAGTGGTATGGAAGTTATGGCACTTGGAAGGTATTTGGGCTCTGAAAATTGCAAAAAATCCCCTCATGTTATGAAGCAAATGTGAAAATTTTGGCTAAGTGTCAATGCTATTTATAGTTTTTCTATGCTACATTAACAAGGATGTAGTGACTAGTATGTGTTGATGTAGCCATTTTTAAGAATTTTTTACAAATAAAAACTAAGTGTTGGGGAAGTTTTTGATGATGAAATTGGAGTCTAAAGGAAGCCAAAAAAAAAAGCCTATAATGATGACAAATAGTTGAAGAGGGTGTGAGATTGATTTGGAAAAGGAGATTTGGAGAAAATTTTATTGCCAAGAAGTGCCAAACTGGATGTGTCTTTAGAAAAATAATGGATTTAAAGGTAAAATAACTAAGATATAAGAAGATTAATAGAACCAAACAAAAGAGTATGCAATTGGGTCCTTCCCATAATAGGCTCATGCCCTTAAATCCACATAAGAAATCACCAAAGAATTAATGGTCATGGAGTGTTAAAAATTAAATCCACATAAGAATCGCCAAATAATTAGGACATAATGAAAGACACATATTGATTAACCATGATAGGAGGTAGTGAGGTGGTGGATGTTAAGAGTTGAATGATGGAAGAGAGAGAGAAAGTGGTAATGGATTGTTGCATCTTGATCACATGAAGTCCTTGTGGAACATGTGGTTAATGTGACCCAATATTGTTCCTTCCTTAGTTAGAACCAAGTCCATCCATGTCCAATGACTTTGCATTAGTACTTTTAGATCGTTGGACCTCCAAAGTTCATGAACACTCCCAAACGTCACCCATCATTTCAAAGAAAGAAGAAAAGAAAAGCAAGAACTGAAGAAGGATCTTAGTTATAAGGGTACCTTCAAGCATGGATAATAGGTATTTCTAGCCCCATAACTAGTGCTTGTAGCCCATTATTTTTTCTAAGGGATGTGCTTTGAATTTCCATGTTTTTTTTAATGGGAACCACACCATGTAAAGAAATTTCTTCCTGTTAATGGTTAACATTAGGAATGATGATGAATCGATGAGAATATTCACAAAACTCAAGAAGGTAGGCAAGTAAAAAGGGTGATAAGTCCTCTTGAAGCCACATCCTTATCTATTCCACTTGATTCATTCTAATTCCATTAAGTACCAAGGTCATAGATTCTTTATAAGTTATTATTAAGAAAGGACTTCATGCTCCCAAGATGAAAGAACACCATGGAGTTCACTGGATTGGGTGGATGACATGAGCTCACTACCTAATACCATAAGAAAATCAATGTTCCATTAGTTGATATCATATTTCAAAGATGAAATCCAGTCATTAAGTAATCAATTCATCCAATATAGTTCAATAAACTTCCAACAATTAGTAGATGTATTAAGCACCAAATTCCTGATAATAATAAGGAAGAAAACACATAATAAAATTTAAACAAGGAGAAATATATAAAAAACTGCAAAATACTCAAGAAAATGAATAATGTATAAAGAACAATGTAAAACAAAAACAAGTTAAAAAGATGAGGAGCCATTACAAAATGTTAGTATGGATGATAATCTCCCTCATGACTGAGTTGGAATGAAGAGATCTAAAAAATAGAGTGAGCCTAGCCATTGGTTGAGGTGTTGTAGCCACTAGTTATTCTTGAGTCTAGGAAAGGTTTAACTTGTTGTGTGTTGATCAATAACCATTTATTTGTGTTGGCAGGGTGGTCAATCATCATGGCCCTAGATGAAAAAGTTGCATGGATAATATAAGGTTCCTCCCATTGAGTTTGAAATTTTGTTCATTAAGGTACATGCATGGAGTTCTAGTAGAGAACCTTAGGTTAAAATTTAACTTTTCTTATTTTGAGGTCATGGCATTGCTTATTGTGTGCCTTGTGTACTTCATTCTAGGATAGGACCACTAATTAGTTTTCATCTAGCATGTTCAAGTTCATAAGTCATTCTCTTTAGGCTAGACTTAAATCAAGGTCAAGGTCATAGGCCATTGAAAGTGTATGGAGCTTTGTTTGGATAGGAAGAGTTGGGAGTTTTCCATACACTAACTCATAGGGAGAATAACTGATAGAAAGTTTCCATGTTGAAAGATAAGATTAAAGAGCATCATTGAGTTTGGTGCTCCAATCCTTCCTATACTAACTATGCATATTAGTATCTTTATTATTTTCCTATTAGTGACCTCTACTTTCTTGTTGGCTTGGGGCTGGTATGGAGTTATGAGTTTGTGATCTACCCCCCAAGCATTGTATAAGCTTCCAAAAATTGGCATCTCTAAAATGTGTTTTATTATCAAAAATTAATGCCCTTGGCATACCAAACCTATTTAAAACATTGTTTTGTACAAACCATGCCACCATAGAGGATGAACAATCGGTGATAATAGCAACTTCAACCCACTTGGTGCAATAGCCAATAGCCATGATGATATGCATATTTCTATTTGACATGGGATTGATGGAAACCATAAAGTTGATGCCTCAAAGATTAAAAGGCTCCAATGGTTAAATCCACTATTGTGACCCTTCCATTTGTACAGTCATCTCTCCATCACTTTGGCATTTATCACATGAATGGAAGTGATGGATGCCCCTAAAGATCATTGGCCAATGATACCCTACCATGAGGACTTTAATGGCCATCTTCCTCCCTACATAGTGGTCCCCACAAAAGCCTTCATGAGCATCCTAGAGGACTCCAAGTTAATTTGTATTAAGAATGCACCATTGTACCAAGCCATCAACACAACTCTTATAGAGATTATCCTTAATTTCCATGTAATGTTTTACTTGATGAAGAAATTGTTGTTTCTTGTTGCTATCCCATTTAAGTGACATCTCTTAAGTGAGTGGGTGGGAGAGGATGTGATCGTACCAATTGGAATCTTTGGGATTTTCAACTTCAACAACACTAGCAAAGAGGAGTTCATCTGTGAACTAATCAAATAATGATCCTTTATCCTCTTTCTTTTTCCATCACAACTGAGACAAGTATTCAACGACCACATTCTCGATGCCCTTTGTATTTATCATCATAAGGTCAAACTCTTGAAGAATCACTAGCCACCATATGACATAAGAGCTTACCATTGGATTATTCATGATAAACCATATAGGGCTATGATTGGTATGCACAAAAGCTTAGTATCCAAGCACATAGTGCCTAAATTTTTCTAAGGCATACGCCACTACCATGAGCTCCTTTTAAGTGGTGGTGTAGTTTAATTGTGCATCCACAATGCTTCAACTTACATAATAGATATATTAGGGATGTTTTTTATCATCCAATTATGTAAGCATGGATCCTAGAGTATAATTAGATACATTATTCATGATCTTGAATGGCTTGAACTAGTTAGATGCTTGTAGAACTATATTTTCTACAAGCTTTTGTTTTAATTACTAGAATGTGCTATAGCATTCCCTAGTCTAGGTGAATGGTGCATCCTTCTATTTGAGTTTCACTAATCGTTTCATGATTTTCAAAAAGTTCTCAATGAAGCACCTATAATAACTTGTGTGGCCAAGGAATTACCTTATGTCTTTCACTATTTTTGGTTTCCTAGTTTTTTCGTGGATGACCTGTACTTTTTCTGAGTCCACCTCAATTGCTTTGCTTACAATTCTATGGCCCAAAAAAATGCCTTCTTGGACTATCAAATGGCTCTTTTTCTAATTGAGCCTCAAATTGATCTCCATACATCTTTGAAGTACTTCTTCAAGGCAATCCAAGGCTTGCTCAAAGGTAGCCTCAAAGGTAGAGAAGTCATTCATGAAAACTTCTACCTACTCAAAAGCATTGCATAAGACCAAGGGCATCAACGTATATGTAAAAGTCCTCTAAGGACTTGTGAATATAGTCTTGGCTTGGTCTTTTGGTGCTATCTAGATTTGGTTATAACCACTATAACCATCTAGAAAGATGTAATAGCAATGCCCTGCTATAGTGTCCAACACTTGATTCATAACTGGCAATGGAAAGTGGACTTTGTATGTTTCCATGTTCAATAGCCAAAATTCTATGCAAACTCTTCATTTTACTCCTTTCCTTGGAACAATAATGAGTGGGCTAATCCATTCACTATCAACAATTGGGTAGATGAACCTAGCTTAGAGGAGTTACTCAATCTCCTCCTTGATAATCTACTTAAGCTTGACAACTATGATGGACTGATCTACCAACTTCAATCTAATGTTGCTCTTTTTCAAAGGTGGTAGGTTCCAAGCCTTGTACATTTCTTGAAAAATTAAGTTCTCTCTAGAATTTGAGTCCAAAAGAGCCTTGCATGGTTAATTTTCTATGATCCATAAGTATATGAGGGGACTCCCAAGATTAGATCACTTCCTGGGAAGATGATTAATCTAAATCTAATCTATGATCAAATGGGTCAACATGATAGTGTGAATTTTGAGAGATTTTTGATTTGAAGGTAGCTTAGTAAAAATTTCAGAAGTAGAAGTAGTAGGGTTGGTAGTCACAAGTGTTTGAAAGGGCTTCATGGGGCTTTTGGTTCTAAAGAATGACCTCTTACAAGGCTTGGATTTAGGACCACTTTGTTGGGTAGCTAGTTGTATATTCATTAACCTCACAACATCTCTTTGTTGTGGTTGCATAGGTATTTTTCCCTACATCGATGGAGCAAGTGGCAAAGCTATTGTCAGCTGTGGTGTAGGAGTGGATGAGTGTTGAGGATAGAAGGGAGAAGGAGACTCCCCCCTTGGAGAAGATGCTCTATAGTATTTTGGAGGATAGTGATGATATGGGAAGAAAGCATGACTAGAAGAGTCATGTTGGGATACAAGCTATTAGACATAGTAGCCATAATGATCAAGTTATCAATAAGGATGTTGCTACCTTTGTGGTGGCATCTCCTATGACTGTGGATGTTGTCACTTTTAATACTGCTCTTGAGGTTGATGTGTTGCTCCACTTAAATAATATGCTTATTGTTGGGACTATTGCCTATAGTTGCCTTATGGATAAGGCAAGTGCTTTCTGTTTTTCTGATCTAGGATTCAAAGCATACATCCTAAATTCTTACAAGTGTAACAACACTAGACAGCATCCCTTAGGATGTTCATATTGGTAAATGTTACAATTGTCATCATTTGTTTTAGAATCTACAACCTTCTCTACTATTGTAGCTTTACCCTTATTTTTGTAATATCCATGTTTTGTATCTTTATTCTTTCTTCTTTCATTACCACTACCCCCTTGGTCTCTTCATTCCTTTACAATCATTAGAGCTATTTAGAACTTTTCATCCAAAGAGTCTCACATCTTATCTACCTTAGCCAATATTTCAATGATAGATTTTTGTATCAGTAAGGTTTTCCTCTACACCACTTCATCAAATGGTGCCTCCTCCTCATTATCATAGAAACACACATCCATTTTATGAATGGAAAGGTCCCAATTGTACTCTTCTTTACTTTTATGTTTCTTAAGTTCACCTTCTTCTTTGGCCACTTGATCAATTAGCCTTTGGATCTAATGGATCCTTAGCTTAGAATGTCTTCCTTGGGCATAGACCCAAAGAGTTTTTCTCATTTCAAACATGATCCCATCTATAATATGGAATAGCTAATCCCTTTGGGAGTATCCATGGCTAGGGCATCAAGGCTACATCCAAGGACTCATGATTTTCTTGTTGCTATCCTTGGATCTACCTCTACAAGTTGAACACTCCAGAGTAGGTTTGGTACTTGTCATTAAATAGCACTAGCATTGTACTTCATTAGTGAATAGATTTTGCTTCTAAGGACTAGTACCATATTTTATCTTCCTTAATGAGTATCCTTGAGAATAGTTCTAGCTTTTATCATTTATTTTCAATGTTATTTAAGGCATAGGCATCATGAAAGGCTTGTAGATGGTTTTGTGGATATAAGTTATAGCCCCCTTCAAATCTAGGGATATTGTTCATATTGAGCCTCTTGATTTGGTTATCTTTTAAGTTTATATTGGAGTTCTAACTACCTTTAAAATATTCAACATATTTCTAGTAGCCAACAAAGGCTCATCATAGTCATAATAGTGTCAGTAACTCCTATCGTGGACATGATATCTATGGTGAGCCTTGATATGCCTTCTTTCTCGGTGTGACCCCTCCCTTTGTTGCTAATCTTACCCTTATTCTCTACTATCCCAATGGGATCTATGATCATCCCTATCCAACCATTCATCTCCATGTCGATCATAACTACTCATTATTTTATTTCAGCCTCTGCTTCTCTTGTTAGAGTTGGAGGAGGAAGATAATAAGTATGCTGATGAGGATGAGGAAGGAGAAGAATCAGAACTAGAATGATGCCTTCTACATCCTCTTCTTTCATTTGTGTTCTAACCCTTATGTTTATCCTTATCTTTTATTTTTCATTATCCTTGTTGTTAGGTGAATGGCTATGGATGTTATCTTTTGAGGTCCCCTAGTCTTAAGAACCATTCTTCCTATCACCTAGGTTGTCCACAAGGGATTGTAGCCTCTGGTTAAGGGTCTCCCCATCAAAGAAAGGAAGAGAGTATGTGTATTGGGATTGGCTTGAAAAGAAGTCCTTTCCTTCTTTGTATTGCTACAAGAATCACTAGGTTGGGATCCTTTTGCCTATAAAATCCTCATATCATGATTCCATCTGCCAATTCTTTCTCCACTGGGCATCAGTGGGATGATAATCCTGATAAATGTGGTTTTGGACCTCATACTCTATGTTCAGTCTAGTGATGCCTAGCATAATGATATTGTTCATTAACATGGTAGGAATAGATTAGTCATGAGGCAACACAATGTTTCCTTCTATATCCCTCCATCAAAGTTGCTGAGATTGATCAAGATGAAATTTGGAGTGTTAGGATTTGAATGGGTGTAAACAACATGGAGTTGCTGGGACATTTTTTGAACCTCCTATCTTTGATTGATTCTTCCTATAAGCAATGGAGATTCATCCCTATGGGAAGAAGCCATATGAGTCTTTTTTAAAAAAATAAATAGTATGCTTGCTTTTATTTTCTTAATGATTTATCATTGAAGGATCCTTACAGCATCTTTGTATGGTATTTCCCTCTTTTTCTAGTTAGCACAATTAGCTAAACTAAATCTTCAAAAATGATGCTAATGATGAGTGGTGAGTCATCCCTACATCCAACTATATGAATCACAAGTGTGCACTAGTGATTCAATCGAATTCCATGGACTTAGCTCTTAAGTGTGCCTATAGACAAAGATAGTAACTTAGGGAAATGAGATCATTATCTTCTTAGCTCTTACTTGTGTAGACTCTTATGTATGGCTAAGTGTGAGCTAAGGCATATGATATTTATTTATATTTTTATTTTTATATATGTTGTAGCCTAAGTATGGATGAAAAGATATATGGTTGACAATTAATTAATCTATCTATCTAATGGTTCTAAGGCTAACTACCCTAATATAAGCATTCAGGTATACTTACCATACACATCATGAACTTGTAGAAACACCACTGGATTACCAAGCACTTCTAGGATTACCAAGCATTAAATGGTATGCTTGAAGTGATCGTACTTATGTATTCATTATTAAATGCATTTATAAAGTAAGGCAAGAATGTAAATTGCATTAATAACAAAGTGCATGTAAGACAGATTAATCTATTGCAAGTGCTGTAAGGAATGTCAAGAATCTCATCTTTATTGTCGATCACATCAATGTGTTCAAGTACAAGATGCTCGAATAAAGATCCATACAATTGCTTAAGTTCCTACTACATGTACTTAGAAAATATTCTAACTCTCGAGAAAGAAAAATGCAAGAGTTTGGCTATACTACTAACTTAACAAGCCATAAATATGGTGGGTATGTGCATTTATATAAGCTTAACATAACACTATGTTGATGCATCTACATCAATGAATCTTTCCATCCATCAACAAGGCTAGATTGATGGGGCTGTGTTGATGCATGCCCATTGATGCAGCTAGCCAATGATACGTCATCATCACCTCTTTAACATCTAGTGTTAATCATGCATTTGACTTCTAATATCAATTTTTTGACAACTATTTATGTATCAAATCTTCTATACAAAATCTTTTAGAAGATTTTGTTGGCCCCAATGCATTGTTTCTTCACATTTGACAAAGCATTTTCAACCTATAAATAGGAAGATACCCTTAAATAGAAAGGTGTTAGATTTTTTATTGATTAGCATTTCATCTAGCTTTTAGATATCTACTTAACATTTTCAATTATCTCTATTACTCAACACAATTGGCATTCTTTGTAATTAGTGATTTGGAAGCCTTCCAAAAACTTTGCCTCTTTGCAGAATAACTACTTTCCCTCTAGAGATATTAGATCCTCTTATTTCTCTTTCCCTTTTCCCTCATTGTCGTAGATCTCAAATTACAATGATCCTTATTGCAACACAATGAGTGTCCATTCCTAGCTTATTATACACATCCTAAACTTATGTACCCACTACTAGAATTACCAAGTGTTATACTATTTGGCAATCTAAGCAATAGTGCTATTGGGATTACTAAGTAATATGCGTTTACACTTGAAATTAGTCATGCTCATTTTACCAATTGATTAATATACATGAAAATGTAAATATTAAGTAAGTACATAGAAATTAAATCTATTTTAAGTTAAATAACTACAATGAATATGAATGAATCTTGATCTTATTGTCATTCATGAAATATGTCTAAGTACAATGCCACTTAAATAAGGTGTCATAGAATTAACTCAATCCATGTCATGAGAACTCACTAACTATTTGCTAATTTGGCCACATTGTTGACCAAATGGTATCAAATACGTAGTAGATGCTTGTATATTTATAGGTAAATATGGAGACTATGTCAATGCATATGTGTTGATGCATCTTTTGTTTTGTCATGAAACCTTATATGCATTAATGCATATGCATTGATGTAGTCTCTATATTTTCCTTGACACATATCAAGTTTCATCAATGCATATGCATTGACGTAGCTATGGTGTAGTAGATGTGGTGTAGTATCCAATTGAGATGCATTGATAGCGATGTTCATTGATGCAAATGCAATGCAACATTTGTGACATTAGAACCTATTGATATATTTAACAAATAATGCTTCATCATACCCTCATGAATTACCAAAAACCCATCCTCAAGTTGTATAAAGTTGATGAAGTTCCATTTCAAAAAGTGTGGGGTGACTACAACTAGATTAACTGATATTATAAAACTTAAATGTAACATTACAAAATTTTATTCAAGTGGATGTATTACAAAATTAAGAAAAACTAGATAGATATCAAAGTTTACAAAATTGTAGAATTCTTTAAAAATCAACTAATGATGAGTCTTCATGTTCATTTTAGTGGTGATAGCTCTTTCAATCTTAGATGTTATGTGTGTACTTTCATTGTATGCAAACCTTTTGAATGATGGACTAAAATTTGTCCTCATCAACCCATGGATTTCTAGGTAGTGAACATATGATGTTTAAACTTTAATTATTATATTTGCTACTTGTCCATGGGTATGTCCTCCTATTGGCATCTTTTCCTTGCCTTGCAAAAGATCTTCAACCTTAAGCGTCATTTACAATTACCAACATTAGGTTTGGTCATTTTTCCTTAATTGTTAAGCCCTTTATAGATCTGTGGTTAGCTCAACACATGAAAAAAATAACATTTAGGCATAACATAATTACAAAATAACATTCCCAAGACTCTAGGGTAACTCAAATCATCAAGTTGTTTAGGTCATTTTGATTATTTTTCCTATTAGTTACCATAATATTCAAAAATGGGGCATTAGAAAATTTTCAAAAATCACATCCCTAGCCTTCACAAGAAATGAGCTCAACTTTGGGAGCTCACAAGTTTTCAAACAACTAAAATTAAAGGTTTGGTTTGCAAGATCTTACAAATACACCAAAATATTGAAAATTATGAGGTTTCAAAATGGCCAAGAAATACTAAAATTAGAGGAAATTTTAATATAAAATAATTAAAATTTAATCAAAATTAATAAGAAGTAGTGCCAAAATCATGCATGAAGTTAGAGAAGTTGCCCATGATATCGTTGAAGATTTGACATTGGTATAGAGCCATGATCAACAAAAGTTATGCACATGGGTCCCTCACAAAGTAGGCTCTTGTCATAGTGCCCTTGCATAACCACTTCTATAAATGTCCATGGACACCTTAGAAGTTAAATATTTAACTCAAACAAAATAATAGCAAAGTCTTTTTATTAGCCATACATATTCATCATCATCATCATCATCCTAGACTTGTCCTAACATATGAGGTTTTTTTCCATCTTTTGCCTTTATGAAGAGCTAGATATTTATTAATTTATAGTTTCTTCAATTAATTTTTGATGGTGTAACTACTATGCATCACATTTGGAGAATATCCTAGCATTTGCAAAATTTGAAAAAAAAAAAAAACTCATCCATGAGTTTAGTTGCCAACTTGATGCTAACCCTTCTCCTTTCATATTTGGGCTTTCCTATTCTATGTTTTATGTCTTATGGTTGTATTACTATTTTATGTTCTAATCTATTTTATGTATAATGGTTATAGATAAGTGTTAGGATATAGCATCCCAAGCTGTCATTGCAGAGGAGGAGCAAAGATGTGCTGATGTTGTAGTAGAGGAGGCACAGAGGCATGCTGCTGCTATCCATACATATTAATTATTTTTTATAGTTTGGAATTAATGAAAAACATATTTCTTTATGTTATAAGGTTATTGAAATAATTAATAATAAGCTTCTTTTTTTATTTATGTTAAGTGACTTTTTATTTTTAAAATTTTAATATAAATGATAAGTGCTTTCCATTGTTACTTTGGATAAACTCTATTACCAATGATTTGTAGCTTTTGTTATTTATGCTACACACAATGGTAATATTAGGTTATTTTTAAGATGCATTAACATTACATATTGCTCATTGAATACAATACTATGAACAATATGCTTTACTTATTTATGTTAATATTTATAATGACCAAACAATAAAGGCCTCCTATTGTTTTATGAAAATGAAAATGAAAATGAAATAAGCTTCCCATTGTTAATAACGAATTAATGAAAATAACAACTTAATTTAAGCTTAACATAGTTCATTGTTTATATGGAGAAAGAACATGTATTATCCATTACTAGTGTCTATTTTTGGTATTGCAATGGATCTACCCTTTAGAAGTTTAGTGGCTTGGGACTACAAATGAGGCAACAAGAACTAGCACCAATAGTAATTGATGTTAATGAAAACTAATAAAGAACCTATAGGCATTGACTATATTATAAGTACACATGTCAATGATATCTTGCAGTACATAACATGCAGATGTATTGGCTACCATGGATACAATAAGTCTCCCTTGGAGCATTGGTTGTTAGAAGCACATGTTATGCATTGTGTGTTATGCTTAGATTATATATTACATGTATAATTTTTGTGGTGCTATGTTATGAGTATGTGTTGGTAATTCCTTAGAGCACATGAGTTTGGGAAATAGTGTTTTGTGATATTATGTCTTGAGTATATGTATGGATGAATCCTTGGACCATTAGATGCTAAGGTATTATGTTATGTATGGTTTTGATGTGGTATCTCAGAGCATAGGATCATGGGAGCCTATATTAATTATGGTAATGTGTTAAGCCCATCTGTTGTGATTATGGTCTTGTGACATCATGGGTGTGATCTATGTGTCCTATACATGCATTAGTCAATTATGTACTATGTGTTAGATGTATAAGTTGTAGTTGATATGGTTAGATATTTATTATGCATGTGTTGTACTAACCTTGATGTAAGTTGCTTTGATTTCCCCACATATTACCTCCAACATAGTATTGTATTCCACATGATGAGTCATGATTTGCCTATCTTGACATCAGAGCCTTGACATCTAATGAATTGTTGCTTTCTGTCTACTCCAACATTGGGTATGTGATGTTGGGGCCTGGTTGTGACATCGAGTACCCAATGTCAAGGTATATACTTTAGCCAATAAATACAATGCCTAGGCTCTCATTTTGAGTTAGTTTTCAAGTTAGCTTTTAGTCAAAGTAGCAAAGCTCTTATTATTTATATTTCTTAGAGTTAGAATATTTTCTGAGTGCTTGCAGAAGGAGTCTAAGTATGTACGGTTCTTTGTTTGAACACTAACATACATGAGCACAACAGTGTGATGGGAATCAAATGAACTCTTTTGACAATCCTTGTAGCACTGAGAATAGATTATTATTTCCTTTAATGCACTTTACTTTTACGATTTCTACTTAAATGCATTTGAATTAAGTAATTTATTTCTAGTTGTTACTAAACACAAGCACGGCCACTTCAAGCATACATATAGTACTTGGTAACCTAGCAATGCTTAACATTTGGTACCCCAGTAATGCTATATGTGTTCAGGATGTGTCTAGGAAAGTTAGGTAGTTACTTGTGTTAGGCTATCTTAGATCTTATTTTAAATCATTTATTTTTTTAATTAATTTATTTCTTTATCATCATTAGGAGTAGAATAGAGATTAGACTACATCATATGCCTCACTTTGGACTAAACCATACATGATAAAGATACCACTAGTCCAAGTGGGAAGATAGCGAATTGTGATTAGAGGATAATGATCTAGATGCCACAACTAGTCCCATCCACATAATTCGACTGAATTGTGCATGAATGCTTGTGATTCATATGGTTGAGAGTAGGGGTACCTCACCGCCCATCATTGGCACCGTTGCCAGGGATGGTGCTAGTTATCTAGATTAGTTATATTATACAAGATCACTGTAAAGGAATTAACAATTCAGAAGATATTGACTCACACACACACACACCATAAACCAAGAACAATGTGTCTCTCACACGAAAGTGACTATGTGTTGTATAGTGAGCACATTCATTGGAGAACTAATGAGATATACTATGAAGAATATTGGAGTGATCAACCTTATGCAAGGGTTTCTTATGATCATGACCACCCTGATAATCTTAGAGGAGATGATGTAGATCCTAGACTAGGATAGGCCTCAAGGCCTAAGACCTTCTTGAAACCTAGAAATGATGAATCAAGGGACCTTGAAGAACACCATAGAAGCCATGGTGATTCTTCTAGTTCCTCATCTTCCTCTTTCCCTTCAATGTCTAGTTATGATGAAGATGAATGTAGGTATAGAGATAAGGCTCCACTAAAGGTTCGAACTAAAAACTAGAATCAAACCCACGAGAAAAGTCAAAGAAGTCACCATGAACATAGAAATTTCCCTCCCAATTTGTTTGATGATGATGAACCCCTATTGGCCACTAAGAGCCTAATGCATATCACAAAGGCTGTTAAGATATCTCACAGGCATACCTAAGTTTGACATTAATAACATTCCTAAATTTGTAGGAGGCTATGGTTCAAATCCACAACATCATTTACAAGTCTTCCATGATGCTTGTGCTTTCTACAACATTGAAAGTAGATTGGAAAAAAGCTTAAGCTCTTTCCTAGGATACTAATTGATAGAGCTAAAGTGTGTATAGATCACTGAGACTGAGTTCAATCCGACGATGATCAACAATGTTGGAACTTTTCAATGAGAAATACCAAACCTATGCAAGAATGTTCAACTTGAGGAGGCAGATCCAAGAGTGGAAGCAAAAACAACATGAACCCTTAGACATGGCCTTAGATAGATATTATGTCTTACTAAATAGATGCCCAGGTCATGGTTTCTCCAAGGAAAGGCAACTTTTCCACATCATAGATGGGCTTCATAATGAAACAAGGGAGACCCTTGGGATGTATGCCCTAGGGTAATTATACAAGCTCCAAGCCCATCAAATCTAAGAGCTAATCAAGCTTGTGGCAAAAGAATAAGGAGATATATGTAAATGGGAGAATGTCAAGAAATATCAATGGGACCCAACTCTTCAACAGAAGAAGGTCCAGATCTATAGTAAGGAAAATGAAACTAATCCTGATAAGGTGATCCCACAACAAACCTTGCTAATATAGGAGTTTATTAATGAATTAGAAGAAAATTTTAATAGGATGTCCAAATGGATATATGAAAATTTCACAACCCTCATTAAGATAGTTAAGGAGAGGATCATGTTAAATAAGCCAAGCAATCACAATAAAAAAAGGATGCAAAAGTAAGAAACAACTAAAAACACTTTTCGGCAAAAGGAAAACATGGCTAAAGAAAGTGAGGCTATAGACTCAACCATAGATGAAGATAATGGAAGAAGGGCCATTACCCAATCTTGTTGCATCTATGGGAGTATTGGGCAGGTGCCTTAAATTTGAATTTTGTGCAAAAGCACATGCCTGGGAGATTTCCTCTCCCACAAGATAATTATAAACATTTCCACAACCAATCATACCATCCTAGGGAGACTTATTACTAGCCTCAACACAGTCATCAACCGTAGTGAAAATGACCACAGTCGTGGGGGAGGCCGCCACCAAATCACCCCTATCCTTCCTACTTGCTAAAACCACATGGATACTATGTTCAACACCCTATTTCTTCAACTAGTTCTACATCCTCTACTTCTAATCACCACTACCACTCTTCCAAGTACCATAAATTCATGACATCCCCTAAAGGATCACCACCTCGTGCCTCTTACCATCCATCCTACCCTCGATATTCTCATAATCCACCTCATTATATGACATCGCCAAGGGCATAGGAAGGTTTTGCACCATAATATTAACAAATGAATGCCGCTTGTGTTGCACATGTGCATAGACATGCTGACACTTATGGGTCTCAACTGCAACGTAGAAAAGGCCCCTTCAAGAGGAAAGGTTGTAAGTCCAAGTAAACCATGCATGGACCCACCACATCATCTAAGCCAGCACAATGTCAATCTAGTGCACCACCTTCCTTTTCACCACCACTGTCCTCTAAGCCTACACAAGGACCACCATCCATGAGTACTCCAATCCCAAATCCAACCAATCAATCTACAAGCATGGGAAGACAAAAAAATCAATGCATACCATATCATGATTAAGGGTGCAATCGTGGGATAGCCATCCATAATGTTCACACACCTCATACCCTAACCCACCATACATTTAACAACCAAGTGTGTGATTGATGATTTTTCTACCTAGCCACCGCACCACCAACAGATACCCAGTGGCTAGGGCATGAACAGTTACCAATGTTTCATACATGCATGGATCCCAATTATCCACTTATTAATCCTTGTCATGGCCAAATTTTTAGTTGTGAGGGTTGCCCCCCATTCTAGTCTTCAAGATTCTTAAGTGTTTTTCATCTTTTTGTTTTATAACTTTTTTTTTTACAGATTCTTTATTTTACATCTTCTTGTTTTCATGTTATTAATATTTTCTAAATTTTTTTACACCATCATTAGTACATGTACTATTTCTTGAATATTTTACACTTTCTTTTATATTTTCTTTTATTTTGATGTGATTTTCTAACTTTTTGTTAATAAGTGTCATGTATAGTGGTAATGTGTTGCTTGATGGTGGTATGTATTATTTTGTTATTTGATTTTTGGTGTCTAGTTTCTAGCTTTGAATTTCATTATGGATGATTAGGACATGGTTTCTTTTCATGCAATAGGAAATGAGTCCACAACATTCACCAATCCACAAACTCTATGGTTTTTATTATTTTGGAAATGGGCAGTCCCTTTTTCATTAATACAACTTTAACAAATTTGTGACTTTGGTAGTTTCTATAATTGGAAAGGATTCAAAGGTTTGAACAACGTGTGGCTTCAAGGAGATTTAGTATTCTTTGTGCTTTTCTATTTGCCTAGGTGCATGTGTGTCTTCATGGATTTATTACCATTCCATGTCGACCAATAAAAGGAAGCTGAATAAGTCCTTGCATGGTGTGGTTCTCATCAAAAAAATGATGAGGATTCAAAGCACACCACTTGGACAAAATAAATGCATGTGTCTTTTCATGGCATCTTTCCCATTTTGAAAACAAAAATAAATGATGGGAATTCAAAGCACATCCCTTAGACAAAATAAACATGCTACAAGCACTGGTTATGGGACTAGAAAGACATGTATCCATGCTTGAAGGTCACCTCTAACTAAGGCCCTTCCTCACTTCCCACTTCTCTTTTCTTCTCTAATAAGGAATGGTGGTTGTTCTATGGGAGCACTCTTGTGTCTCAAGGGATGGACCGATCTTAGAATGTTGATGTGAAGTCATTGAATGTGGTTGGTTTTGTTCTAGACTAAGGATGGATCCTATCAAGTTATTTAACCACAAAATCCACAAGGGACTTCATGTAACCTTAATTAGAAACTCCATTCCACTCTCTCTCATCCATCTATCCTTTCCATGTCCCACCTCACTATCAGTTTCATGTTCTTAATTTGATGTTTTGATTTGATGTGTCAGAATTCTTAGTTAGTTTATTCCAAGTTTTTGTACTTAACCTTCTATGACAATTAATCATCCACAGAGCCCATGGACTCTTTAATTTGAAGTTATGCAAGGGCATAAAAGGCTTGTGCCTACTTTAGGAAGGACCCACTCACATATCTTTTGGTTGGGTTACTTAAGTTCTTTATCCTTAGATACTCTTACAACCAAATTCTTCTTGTTTACCCCATCAATGACATCCAATTTTGCATATCTTCGTAACAGTTTTCAGCGTACTTTTCTTTTTATTGTTGTGAATTCTTACATCCTCTTCAAATATTTCCTTTTGTCAAACTTCTTCAATTTAATCAACTACTTATTTAGTTTACCCTATTTGTTAGCCTTCCTGCTAACACTACTAAAGGAATCAATCTACCACAATCACAACTTAGCCAAGTGTAACCACTGATAAGATGAGGCATTTAATAGCTATGTGTTACACATTGCATATCAATTCATGATTCTATTGTGATTGCAGTGAAAAGCATGGATTGGAAGTAGGACTATCTTCACCAAGGATGATGTGGCACTATCACACAATGAGGAGTGTTCATGATCACTAGATCTTCCATCTCTCTCTTTGGCTACCAAGAGTTGTTGGATATCAATTTTTTTTCTAGGGTGTTCACTTCTCTTACCATGAATATCCAATTTTGTAAAGCTTGTAACTCCATACACTTGGACACTCAGCATATGTCTATTCCACCTAAGTCAGTTTGTATGTTAGTCATTAATCCCATACCTACCCAGTATCTTGTAAGAAACTTGTTCCTCATTTTGTTTAACTCAAGGATGAGTTTTCATTCAGTCATGGGGGCATGATGAGTCATGATTTACCTATCTTGACATTGATGCCTTGACATCTGATGAATCACTACTTTCTGTCTACTCCAACATCGAGTACGCAATATTAGAGCCACAATGTCACATACTCAACATTAGGCCTAGTTGCGATGTCAAGTACCCAATGTTGAGGTATATACTCTGGCCTATAAATACAATTCTTGGGCTCACATTTTGAGTTAGTTTTCAAGTTAGTTTTCAGTCAGAGTAGCAAAGCTCTTACCATTTATTTTCCTCAAAGTTAGAATATTTTCTAAGAGCCTGTAGAAGGAGTTTAAGTGTGTATGGTTCTTTGTTTGAACACTAATGTACTTTAGCGTAGCAATGTGACAGGAATAAAACAAACTCTTTTGACAATCCTTACAGCACTAAGAATAAATTACTATTTCCTTTAATGCACTTTACTTTCATGCTTTCTACTTAAATGCATTTGAATTAAGTAATTTATTTCTAGTTGTTAATGAACACAAACACGACCACTTTGAGCATACATATAGTACTTGGTAACCTAGCAATGCTTAACGTTTGGTGGCCTAGCAATACTATATGTGTTCAGGATGTGTCCAAGAAAGTGGGGTGGTTACTTGTGTTAGGCTAATGTAGATCCTATTTTACACCATCTATTAGGAGTAACATAGATTAGACCACATCATATGCCTCACTTTGGACTAGACCATACGTGATAAAGATACCACTAGTCCAAGTGGGAAGACAACGAGTTGTTATTTGAGCATAAAAATCTAGATGCCACAACTAGTTCCATCCACAAAATTCAACCAGATTGTGTGTGAACACTTGTGATTTGTATGGTTGGGCATAGGGGTACCTCACCACTCATCACCATATTTGCAAGGAATGTGTAAATACCCCTACTTAGTCTTATATTGACCTCCTTTATATGCAAGTGATAGCATTGTGAGCTCAAGGGACCAATAGGTCCAAGGGAGGTGATGGAGTTTTTATAATCTTTTTCATATGTTTTTCATTACATGTTTTCATATGTGAGATTAATGTATTTGCAGATGGCATAGGCCTACACTAATTATGAACTATAATTCTTATGTAAGTGCTTATATGATATATATATAATGATAGGGCATGTGTTAGACATATAAACCAATATGATGTAATGATGTATCATATGAACTTACTATGTATTTCTTGTAGACATGCTTATATGTATGACATTATGTATATTGATTGTATATGTAAAATAATTATTTTCTTATACATATTTGAGATCTTTGTTGAGTGATTTATGATCTTTCACTATATTATGTGATTTTTTTACATGTTTGAATGATTCAATTTGTGTGTTTTGCATTAGCATTTAGTTCTTACCTAAGCTAGGCTTCGATTGAATACATGGGAGAATATAAGCTAAGCTCAACCCACAACTCTCCCAAGGATCTTAGAGACCATACTTATCCTCTCTTAATCCTTAATTACTCATAATGGAGCCCAAGCTTAATATAAGACACTTATAAGAGATCCTTCTAATCTCTCTCAAGTGTTCTTCCTTGCCTCTCACTCAACTTCCTTGCACAAGCTCTCCTCCCTCAACTCTCACAAGCTTTCTCTCCTACTCATGGTCAAGTTTACACTCTTTCTTCCTGCAACAATGATGAATTACATCAATATTTTTAAGCAACCAAAAGATAAAAATCAAAAAAAATTTCCTCAACTCAACATGAGGTTCTTTAGATGTTTTCCAAGTGTTCTCACCTTCTTCCTGGTTATTTCCATCATGCTTTAGCTATGTCCCAAATTGGAATGGGCATTTTTGAAAGTTTCCTCATGCATCTAGGTTGTCTCTAGCTTTGCTGGAATATCTCCTATGAAAACCTAGCTTTTGGAAGAGACATCTACTATTTTTGGTAGATGCCTACTTTGGTCTTGGGATATCTACACTTTGGAGAAGATTTCTCTGGGGAGCCATCTATCCTATAGGTACCAAGAAAATGCTTATTTCAATGCCAAGAGCCTCCAAATGCCTCCAAAAAAGTCCCCATAGACCTTATAACCTCTTAAATTCATCAAAATGAGCCAAAAACACTATGAAACATGCCAAAACATCCAAGAATCATCCCCAACAAAATCAACACAAAAAGACACATAGTATGTAGGGTAGAACAAGGAGATCAGAAGACGTGTTCCCACATCATACCCACAATGTGGATCAAATTGGTTGTATGACATTTTATTCAAGTGCAATATGTACCTAAACAAAATTGCAATAATGGAAATAAAATTGAGATTTCTTCCATCTATTGCAACACTTAAATTAGTTTAACGTTATTTTCCAATATTTTACGTTGAATGCAGTTTACTTTCTCATTATTAAACATTTAATATTCTAATTCATAAGGAATTTGAGTATGAACACTTTGAGAATAATATATTAATGCTTGGTAATCCCAATAGTGGATGCTTGGTACACCTAACAGTAAACACTTGATAACCTAATAGCATTAGTATATGTTTAGGATGTGTATGAAAAGTGGGAATTAGTGGTTCATGTTTAGGATAGTTTAGTTCATTAATTATTTGAGTTAAATAATCAAACCTTCTTTTATTAAATAATTTTGTAAAAAAATAAATAATAGAAATTATAAAATTAAATATCTTACACCTCAATCGTACTTAACCATACAAATGAATTAAGAGAAGTGATGATTGAGAAGACAATGACTAGTAATCACGTCTTTCACCATCTAAAGCTATAAGCAACTTAAATAAATGTAGTTCATAGAGTTTGATCAAATCACATGTATATGTTAGTGATTCATATGGATAAGCATAGGGAATACCTACTACTTATCATTAGTGTTGTTGTCAAAGACTTAGCCTTTAACTATTTGTGCTAAGTATTTTTTGATGATGAAACCATACAAAGTCATTGTAAAAATATATAATGCGTCACCTTTAAGAAAAGAAAAATAATAATAATATTTTATTAAGCCACACACTATAAGAATAAACTAAGATGTCTTCTCCTCACAAAACTAATTCACTACCTACTAATGACTCTAACCAACATGATGAACCTAGAAAGAATGCTAATGAGATTCCTTAACAACTAAAGTTGGTCTATGCACATCCAAATCCCTATTATTCATACTTTATTTTCATCCTCCATCATGATAAATAGTTACACTAGAAATATTTACAAGGAAATGTTGTGTTGCCTCCTAATTATTCTATCCCTTTCATGTTCATGGTAGCTCTCATGAAGTTGGGACTTGAAACAATAGCCCCATTTTACCAAATAAAGGAGAATCACTCTAAAAATTATCAACCAATAGAGGCCTAGCTCAGAAATGATAAATGCATGGAAGCATACCATGAAGCCTCCAAGGGTAAAAAGGTCCTATTCTCACTATTTTCAAAATCATAGAAGGAGGGCCCAAAATTTCCATTATAGCAATCTCAAAATAAGATCCTCCCTTCGATGAGGATGACATAACTCAGCAACAGTAACCTTCAACCTTGGAAATAATTAAGGTGAGGGGAGGTTTGGTTCTAGAACCAAGAAACACTCAAAGCTAAGGTCTCTAAATCATTCACCAAGAGGAAAACCAAGGAACCAAAGAAGAAGGGCAAGTTGACACCACTACCCTAGTCCTCCACCTTCATTATCCTCCTCCTCATCAAACTCTGATAAGAGGGAATGTAACCGAGATCAAAGGAGAAATGATTAAGGGTAAGATGGAGATGATAGAAGGTCCCATCATAAAGATGGGAGAAGATAGCATAAACAACAAGAAGAAGAAGAGGAACATCATCTAAAAAGAAAAAATAGGAGGTCACATCATAAGAGATATGGCCATGATAGAGGCCACCCTAAATATAATGACTATGATGAGCCATTGAACACTATGAGAAGCATGATAAATATTTCAGAAGTAGTTCATATTCTTACTAGGCATCAAAGGGATAGTTGAATCAAATGGCTTCATATGAACAACATCCCTAAGTTTGAAGGAGAGTAAAATGTTGATCCACAACATCATTTGCAAGCCTTCCATGATGCTTATGACTTGCAGAATGTTGAGAATGAGTAGCAAAAACTCAAGTTGTTCCCTAGGATACTTATCAAAGAAGATAAAAGTTGGTCCTTGTCCTTAGAGCTGAAATCTATCTATAGATGGAGTACAATGATGGAACTATTCAATGATAAATATCAAATGTAGTTGAGGAAATTAAACTTGAGAAAATAAATCCAAGGGTGAAAACAACATAAGCATGAATTCCTTGATGCAACCTTGGGTAGGTATTTCTTTTTTTTCTGCACTAATGTCCAATCCATGGTTTCTTTCAAAGGGAATAGCTTTACCATATGATAGATGGGCTCAAAAATAAAATGAGAGAGACTCTTGGGATTTATGCCTAAGGAAGACTATCATAATTGCTAGTCCATAAAATCCAAAGGCTTATTAATCAAGTGGCTAAGAAATAATAAGGACTCAAAAGGTAAGAAAGTGTAGAGTAGTACAATAGAGATCCCTCCACTTGCAAATGGGAGATATGTCTCTATGATCTTGAGGAGGAAGCATCATTGGAAGAAGCGGTATAAAGGAAAACCTTGCCAATCTAAAAATCTATCACAAAAATATTAGCCAAGGTGGAAAAAATATGAGACTTCTTGAAGAAGAAGTTCTAAGTAGCTCTAAAGATTATAAAGTAGAAAACAAAGTAGCGAAACTAAGATAAGAATATAAGGAGAAGAAAAGATACAGGAAAGAACTACTATCAGCAAAAAGATAAGGCTATAGTAGTTGATGAGATTGCAGATTCATAGAAAGAGGAAGAAGGATGAAACATCTACTAGAATGAACATCCCAAGGAATGTTGCCTTGTATTGTCGCATCTATAAGAACCTATGATCTATGTCTTAAACCCAAAATTTGCAAAAAGTTAACCACCCAAAAGATCGCCTTATCCACAAGGTACTTATTGGTAACAATTCCACCAATAATAGTATTATCTAAGTGGAGCACCACCTCAACCTCATGACCATTATCATCATTGGAAAAAATCATAGTCCGAGGGGATGTCATCACTAAGGTAGCAATATCCTTATCATCAACTAGACTTGTATAATTATTATGTTCAATAACCTATATCTCCTAATGGCTCTGCAAGCCACACTTCTTTTTTCCATCATTATTACCCCTAAATATCACAAAGTAACTAATCTGTGAGTTGAATCTCCTTCCACTTATCCTCCTCATTGTTTAGCACAACACTCTACATCTTTTAATTCCACTCCTTTGTTACTTGTACCACCTATGCAAGGTGAAATCCCATCACAACCTTAGCAACACAATGCTATGAGGGTCATGAACTTACAACTGGATTACAATTCAAGTGGTTCTAAGTGTAAGCCTTGCAAAAGGACTTTGTTTAGACCCAATAGTTCACCTAAACCTTTGCAAGCATCTATGGTTTCTACTCCTTCACAAACTGCTTCAAAGATTACCAACGAGCTTCCTTCAAATCAAAGGTCCTAAAATGTTCATACTATCATGTTAACTCATGTAGTTACCAACTAGATTAAGGTAGGACACCTTCCTAGGAAAATATTTGACCGTGAAAGTTCTATAATCTACTTACAAATTGTAGAAAATGATCCATGTAAGGCTTTACTAAACTCAGGTTCTCGAGTGAACTTAATCTCTTAGGAGATGCATAAAACTTGGAATCCACCTCCACTAAAGAAATATAATATTAGGTTAGAGCTCATTTATTAATCCATCACTATTCTCTTGAGATTGATAGAGGATATTGTAACCATCATTTGTGGGTGTTCTTATCCAATGGATTTCCTAGTAATCCATGTGGGAAATTGTTAGGGAGATGTTCCAATTATTATGGGAGGGCTTACTTGAGCACAATTGATGCCAAGATAGGAATTAGATACATTTCCTTAGAAATATTTAAGGAAAATAACTTTGAAAAATGAAGATAAAGAAGATTCTATGCATTATGTACAATGACACAAGGTTCCATTACATGCAAAAAATTTAGGTCATAAATAACACATCCATCATAGCACACAAGAAGTATGTTGAAACATTATATGTTCAAAGGTGCTTGTACACAATAGCCACAAAACAAGAGGGTACCCAGTGATTAATAACAAATGTTAGCTCTAGTTCAATAATATGCATGGAATCAATTGAGCTTCTCACAAGTGCTTATATTGATAAAATGGATAACATGGAGCAAATTCAAAGTTAACTCTTTCACATAAAAGCAAAAATGGATTAGGTAGATGGTGAGGAGCTCCCATGAATTCTACAATCCAAGCTCTCTCAAAGTCACAAAACAACAAATTTGAACAAGAACAGGAAAATGAAAGCTTTATTCTTACTCAAATGGAGAATTTACATATGAAAGAAAGCACAATTCCCAAGAACAAACAAGAGACTTAATCAAAATCTCACACACTCAATCGAAGAAAACACACACTCACATGGATGATGATCAAGGCAGCTTGCTAAGGCTCTATCTCTCTTCACTCTTCTCTCAACTCATCTCTCTCTCCATAGACTCTCTCTTCTCTCTCTCATGATCAAATTGAAGGCCAAAGAGATCTATTTATATCTTTTCCCCCTATCTTTGCATCTTCCCTCCAATTTACCATTTAACTTGATGTCTATTAAAATTTGTGTGAGATCTCTAGGAGAAATAGTAGACATCTATCTCAAGTGCAAAGGTATTAGATTCGATGTCCTAAAATCATGTTAGATGTATTGACTTAGACATCTTAAGAGTGTGTAGATGTCTAATATGCAAACTAGATGTCTAACAATTAGGATAGACGTCTATCCTACTAGGGTCAAAATTAAAGATGCTTGTTTTGAGGCCTATAACCTCTGAACACCTCCAAAAGAGTCCCCATAGCCCCTAGAACATTCTAAATTTATCAAAATAGTTCCAAAACACTCACAAACATATCAAAATACCTTGAGATCATCATCAACAAAACAACACTATAAGACAAACAAAAGAACACACAAACATCTATGCATAAACATATTGAGGATTAGACATGGACTGGGTGATTTCCTCATCATCTCTTCCACCCTTAGGAATTTAAACTTGTCCTCAAGTTGGCTATACACTTGGGATAGCATTAAGCCCCCACAATGCCAAATATTTCTTATGGATCTAAATGACATTTTCAGATCCTTCATGATTCCAATGCACCAAATGCTCATGCACCTTTTTTCCTCTTGTGTTGCTAGCCTCCCTTGCTTGCAACAAAATTGCTTTCCTTGGTGGCTTGGCTAATTTTGAGTCTTCAAGGGCATCCTTAAGGGTCTCAAGAATATCCCTCAAGTCTGATGTAATCATATTCCCATGGTATGGGTTGAAATCTAAATCATTAAAAATGAAAGAAATAAAAAATGATTAGTCAAGCAAATCTCATAATAATTTTGATATATTTTGGCCTTGATCTAAAATGGAACAATTCTTTTTAACTTGAGATTGTAGTAGTGCACATTATTTTGTCTTTCCTTGTTTAAGTAAATCCTAAAATAATCACCAATCTAGAAATTAATTATCCTCTTGCACTCATTAAGATTTAACTTGTTGATGTAATTCTCTCATTTTTTCAACAATGTTTGAACTCAAAGAGGTACAATCTTCAAATTTCCTTAATTCATCAATCATTCTAGGTGAAAATCCATAATTTGCCATAAAGGGACTCTTACCAATGTTAGAATGGGAAGAATTATTATATGAGAATTCAGCCTGGTCCAACATGTTTTTCTACCTTTGAGGCTCATCCTCACACAAACAACTCAAGATCTTCAATAGAGACCTATTTACAACTTCAGTTTCTTCACCAATTTGGGAGTGATAGGCTGTGGAAAAATACAACTTGGTTCCAAGTAGTTTCCAAAGTGATCTTCAAAAATGGCCAATAAACTTAACATCCCTATCACTCATAATGTTTAAAGCAATGTCATTTAGCCTCACAACATACTAAAATAATAAATGTGCAACATGGGAAGCATCACTACTTTTCTTGCATGGAATAAAATGAGCCATCTTGGTAAATCTATCTACTACAACAAGTATAGAATAATGAATAGATCTTATCTTAGGAATTTCACAAACAAAGTCCAAAGAAACACTTTCCCAAGGAGCATTTGGGATTATCAAAGGTAGATAATGACCATTTACACCTTTTCCACCCTTTGAATTTTCAACAAGTATAGCATTCTATTATAAATTTAACCACATCACTATACATACCTAGACAAAAGTAATGTTTGCTCACTAATTCCAATGTCTTGGTCTTGCCCACATGTGTAGCCATATCACTTTGGTGTTTCTCTTCAAGAATTTTGTACCTAAAATCACACTTTGGAATATAATTTTTTTCATCCTTAAACAAAATCCCACTCTTCACATGATAATCTTTATATTGATCAATCCTTCCTAATAATGGGGAAGATAACTCTTTCCAAATTACATAAAAATCCTTATCACAAGGATATAGTAAAACAAAAGACTCAAATCCTTGAACTTTCACATTAGAAGAAACAACATGTACTATAGACAAAGCATCAGCCAAAACATTAGACTTTCCACTCCTATGTTTCAAAGAAAAATGAAATAATTGAAATTACTCTATCCATTTCATATTCTTGGCACTTAATTTCTTTTGAGAATTCACAAATTAAAGAGCTCTATGATCAATATATAAAAGAAATTCTGATCCTAGCATGTATTGTCTCCAATGTTTAATGGTTTGAAGTATAGCATATAACTCCTTTCATACAAAAAATAATTTTTTCTAAATTTATTTAATTCTTTGGAAAAGAATGCAATTGGCTTACCTTCTTGAGAAAGCAGACCTCCAATAGCTAGCCCACTTACATCTACTTCCACTTCAAAAAGTTTTGAGAATTTTGAAATTGCCAAAACTAGAGCACTAAAAATTTTCTCTTTTAATAGTTGAAAGGATTTTTATTTCTCATTATCCCACATTGTTGAATTTTTCTTCAAACAAGAGAGCATAGGCCATGCAATGGAGCTATAATTATTAATAAATCTCCTATAGAAGCTAGCCAAACCAAGAAAAGATCTCACCTCTTCCACATATTTAGGTGAAAGCCATTTCTTAATTTCCCTTTATCTTACTTGGTTCTTGGAGATAACATGACCTAGGTAGATAATCTCTTTCTTCATGAGATGCCATTTCTTAGCATTAATCACCAAAATTTTCCTATTGTAACTTAGAACATATCATCCTCAAATTATGTACATGGTCCTCTTCCTTATAATTGTAAACAAGAATGTCATCAAAGAAAACAATACAAAATTTACCAATAAAATTCATTAGGACTTCATGCATGAGCCTCATAGATGTGGTTGAAGCATTGGTTAGCCCAAAAGACATGACTAACCACTCATACAATCCATTAGGTATCTTAAAGGTAGTTTTCCATTCATCTCCCAATCTAATCATTATTTGATGATAGACACTTTTTAAATAAATTTTAGAAAAAATCTCAGAGTTGGCAAGCACATCAAGAAGGTCATTGATCCTAAAAATAGGAAATCTATACTTGATAGTAATCCTATTAAAAACCCTAGAATCTATGCACATCCTTAATTCATTGATGTCCTTCTTGGGAACTAACATAGCTAGAACAACACAAGGAGATGTGGATTCCTTAATAAAATCATTAGATAGTAATTCACTTGCTTGCTTAATTCTTCCCTTTGATTTGGAGTCATGTGGTAGGCTCTTTCATTTGGGATTATAGCTCCTAATATAAAGTCTATGTGAAGTTTGATGAATCTCATTAGTGGAAGCCCTGCTAATTTTCCCTTGAAAACATCAGCAAATTCCAATGCCAAAGGTTGCATCGCTAGAGGAAATTCATTTGTATGCTCCTCTTCACTTGTTGCAAGTGTTAACATGATGACAAAACCATGTCCAACCTCTTCATGTGCATGTAAGTACTCTTACTCACTAAGTAAGATTAAGGAAGCATTAATAGGGACATTTTCATTATACTACTACCAAGTCATAAGAATGATTTCATGTATTCCATCTTCTCTTGGAATAGACCAAACATTTCTTGCATCACTAAAAAAAAGCCTTGTTGTCAAAGTTCTAATGTCTTCCCAAAATAACATCATCATAATTAATAGGAAGGATGTCACAATGTACCTTGTCCTTAAAAGAACCAATTTTAAAAGATAAAATACACTTCTCCTTAACTTCTTGGAAATGATCCTTAGATAGTCAATGGACTCTGCAAGGCCTAGGATGTGGGAATATCTTCAAACAATGCTTAGAAATAGCTTTTGAAGAAATCACATTTTCTTGAGCTCCACTATCAATTAAAATGTGTAATCATTCACCACTATTTAGATACCTAGCCCAAATCCTAAACACCTTTCTTCTAGGATTCTTCACTAGATTAACATTTCCCATAAAAGTGCAAGAATTAATTTTAGTGATATCTTAAATCATTGGTGCATGAGGATTACCTTCATTGGAGGATTCTTTCTTCTTCAAGGTCTAAACTTCCTTTCCTTTGGAGATCCTTAGTTTTTTGCACTCACTTTGTTTGTGTTCCTTTTCATCACAATTGAAGCATTAAAGTTTGGATGCATAGCCATTTCCTTGGCTCTTTCCATTCTTGGAATAGTCCTTCTTGGAATCTTGGCCCTCCTTAAAATTCTCTTGATTCTCCTTTGTGCCTTCTTTGGCATTTTCTTTTTCCTTAGCTCCTTTCTCATCTTTAGAATCTTTAAAGTCCTTGCCTTTAGAAATTTTGGGATCTCTATTGTATCCTTGGAGTTTCTTCTTAGCCTTAAAATCCAATTCAAAGGCCTCATCCAATGTTTAGGACTCATAGAATGTTAGCTCTTATTGATACTCTCTCTTCAATCTTCCTTGAAAGTTAGATGCTTGTTCATAATCATTCTAATGAACTTTTACAAATTGGAAAGCGTTACAAAAATCCATGTAGTAGTCCTTCACACTCTTATCATCTTGCCTTAGGTACTTCAATTTTTGGATGGCCTCTTGTCTATGATGAGTCTTCTCAAATTTTTTTCCTAAGCATGAACTGCATTAAAGACTAACCCTTAATAGGAGTACCATTATTCACCTGGTAAGAATGACTTTCCTTCTTTCACCATATAAGTGCTATTCCTTTCAATTTCATTTCAGCAAAAGACACCTTTTGATGATTTTCCACATCTTCAAGTTCAAAGTACTTGTTAGTCATTTTTAGCTGAGAGAGAAAAGTTTTAGTTCCTTCCATACCATTGAAGGATTTGACTTCAACATGAGGCATCCTTGAAGCATGTCTAAAAGCTTTTACAAGAGTAACTTCAATTCCTTCACCTTGTTTACTTTGAATCTTAGAAATAAGTTCCTTTTTCACTTTCCTAGAAAAAATGAAACCTTGAGAATTATTTTCAACACCAGGAGCATGAAGAACAATATCATCTTAAGCTTCTCCTTCTCCAAAGTAGTCATCTTCAAAAGGAATATGATCTTCAAGGGATGACATTGAAGAATGTCTTGGTGAAGAATTTCATGACTTGTACCCTTGCTTGGATGCATTTGGTGAAGTAGAATGTTTTTTGTTCTCTCCAAGCTTTTCAATTTTCTCAACAATGAGCTTGAGAACATTTCTTATGTCATACATGTCTCTTGACAAATCTTGAACTACATTCTTCTTTGAAGGCATGATGAAAATTTATATAAAAGGAAATTTACATAAATTCTACAAGGAAAGCTAAAATTTTCAAGATTTCTCAAGAAATGAGATAAGAATTTTTCATATCTCAAGAGAAAAGAACATAAGATCTTCAAACCCTAGCTGTTACAAGCCAATGGGTGTCCAATTCCACAAGTATCTTCCAATTCTTGAAAGATATGACAAACTTAGGGATTAAAGAAAAATTTTCAAACCCTAGGATGAGTAGAACAAGCAGCAAGAGAGAATTCATCCAAGCTTGAGAATTTGGAGTGATTCTTTGCAGTTGAGATCAAAATTATCCACTTGAATGCAATTGTCTTCAATTCCAAGCTACTCTGATACTAATCTAATGGAAAGATCCCATGGATTCCATAATCCAATCTCTCTCAAAGTTACAAAACAACAAATTTGAACAAGAAAAGGAAAATGAAAGCTTCATTCTTACTCAAATGGAGAATTTACGTATCAAAGGAAGCACAATTCCCAAGGATAAACAAGAGATTCAATCAAAGAAAACACACACTCATATGAATGATGATCAAGGCATCTTGCTAAGACTCTATCTCTTTGTACTCTTCTCTCAACTCAACTCTCTCTTCCTAGACTCTCTCTCTTCTCTCTCTTAATCAAATTGAAGGCCCAAGAGATCTATTTATATCTTTCCCCCTATCTCTCCATCTTCCCTCTAATTTACCATTCAATTTGATGTCCATTAAAATCTATGCAAGATGTCTAATAAAAATAGTAGACATCTATCCCAAGTGCAAAGGTATTAAAGTAGATGTATTAAAATCATGTTAGACATCTTGAGAGTGTGAAAATGTCTAATATGCAAAATTGACATCAAACTATCAAGATAGACGTCTATCCTACTAGTGTCAAAATTAACGATGCTTATTTTAAGGCTTGAAACCACTAAACACCTCCAAAAAAGTCCCCATAGCCCCCAAAACATTCTAAACTCATCAAAATAATTTCAAAACACTCCCAAACATATCAAAATTCCCTAAAATCATCATCAATAAAACAACACTAGAAGATAAACACAACAACACACAAACATCTATGCACAAACATATTGAGGATTAGATATGGGCTAGATGATGTCCTCATCAATAGATTTGAAAATCCATAATAATTTTAAACAAGAATCCCTTGAATTCAAATCTTTACTAGTAATTCTAGAGTATGTATTTCTTGATAATGGTAAGTTGGTAATCATCAATGCCAACTTAATAAAGAACAAAAAGGGGAAGTTCCTAAAAGTTGTAAACAAATTTCCAATAGTCTTTGCTTGGTCATCTGGTAAATTAATTAGAATAGGTCCCTACATATGCCAGCACCAGATCTATATGAACTCCACTATCAAACCAAAGAGGTAGTTGCAAAGAAGATTGAATCTAAAGCTAAAATAAGTTATCAAAAATGAAGTTAAAAAACTTATTAAAGCATGATTCATTTATCATGTGGCAGACAGTGAGTGGGTAAGCCCACTCATTATTGTTCCAAAGAAAGGATGACAATGGAGGGTTTGTATAAAATTCAAGCTATTAAATATGACCACATTCAAAGATCATTTTCCATTCTCATTTCTAGACAAATTATTGGATGTAATTGTAAGGCACAATTACTATAATTTTCTGGATGGGTACAGTGGCTATAACCAAATCCAAATTACACTAGAATACTAAGGCAAAATAACTTTTGCAAGTCCTTGGGGGACTTTTACATATAAAAAGATGTCATTTGCCCTCTATAATGCTCCTGCAAATTTTCAATGCCTAGTCTTAAGCATCTTCTAGTAGTAGATTGGTAGTGGTATGGAAGTCTTCATCAATGACTTTCCCACCTATGATACTAATTTTGAACAAGCATTGAACCATCTTAATCAAATATTAAAATGATGTGTGAAGATGAACTTGTGAGTCAATAAGAAAAAGAGCCACTTGATGTTCTGAGATCACATTGTCTTAGGAAATAGGATTTTAAGGAAGGAATTGAGGTGGAATTTAAAAAGGTAAGGATCATTCAAGGAATAACCAAAAAATCTCAAATTTTCAAAGATGTGAGGTCATTCCTTGGTCATATAGGTTACTACAAGTGCTTCATGAAAAATTTTCCTAAAATTGCCAAATCATAGCTAGAGCTTACCAAGAAGGATGCAATCTTTAAATGGACCAAGGAATGTGAATAAGCATTCTAACACTTGAAGTAAAAGCTCATAGAAACTTTAATTCTACACATCCTAGATTGATCTACCCCATTTTACATCATGACAAACATATCTAACTATGCTTAAGAGTGGTACTTACATAAATGGATTATAAAAAATGTCCATATTATATCCATTGTACAACCAAGAGCATTATGGGTGCACAACTCAACTACATGATAACTAAAAAGAACTCATTGTGGTGATGTATGCCTTAGAAAAATTCAAGTACTATGTGCTTGAATAGCAAACTTCTGTGCATAAAAACCACAATGTAATCCACTTCCTAATGAAAAAACCAACAATAATTCCCCATGTTATATGGTGGTTGGTGATCTTATAGGAATTTGATCTCACCATGATAGATAGAAAAGGGACCAAGAATGTAGTTTCAAATCATTTCTCTTGGTTAATATGGGATAACAATGATGAGGAAGAATCTTTATTTGATCAATTTCTAAATGAAGTCCTCTTTTCTAAGTCCACCAAAGTTCATGCACCAAGGATCAAAAATTGGTATGATGAGTTCCTCTCATATCTACTTATACAGAAGGCTCCTATTGAATGGGATCATAAAAAGTAATAGTAGTTTCTTTACCAAGTCAACCATTACATGGATATCAAGGGAAATCTCTATAAGGTTTGTGTTGATGAACTAGTATGATGGTGTATACCTAATACAAATCAATTGAGAGTCCTCTGAGATGCTCATGAAGGTCCTTGTGGGGGCCACTATGTAGGAAGAAGGAAAACCACAAAGATCTTCATGGTAGGATATTTTTGGCCAATAATCTTCAAGGGTGCTCACTATTTCTTGTGTTTGTGCAAGAGGTTTCAACAAGATGGGTGAATGACCACTCAAATGAAAGGGTCCCAATAGTGGATTCAACCACTAAATACTTTTAACCTTTGGGGAATTAACTTCATGGAATCCATCACTCCCATGTCCAATCAGAAAGCCTACATTATAGTTTCCATTGACTATTATAACAACTGGATTGAAGCTACAGTCGTATCTAATTGTACATCTATAATTGTAGCCTAATTTTTTCAACAATAAGTGGTAAATAAGTTTGGTGTATCTAGAGAACTAATTTTGGATAATAGCACATATTTCAAAGGTTCTACTTTTGCAAGTTAATGTAATTCTTGGAAGTACAACATAAACTCACAACACCCTATCACCCCCAATTCAATGATCGAGTGGAGGTTACTAATAAGAAAAATACAAGAATTCTAGTGTAAACCATCAGTAGATATAAAAAATATTTGAGCACCAAACTCAATGATGCCCATTGGGAATATCGCTCAACATGAAAACTTCCTATAGACTACTCTCCCTATGAGTTAGTATATGGATAGTTACCCAAACTTCCAATTCAAATTGAACCTTGTAGACTCACAACTTTCTTTGAACTTGACATAGATATTAACCTAGCACAAAAAGAATGACTCATAACACTCAATGTGCTAGATGAAATTCAAAGAGTAGCACTAATGATGAATAAAGTACATAAGACACATAGTAAATAACATCATGATGCATAAAAGTTACATTCAAACCAAAAGATAAGGTTCTCTATTGAAATTTCATGCACCTGCCATAGCTCATCTTCCTTGAAATTGAAAATCATTTCAAAGAGAATAAGAAGGGTATAAAGACAGTTCCTTTCTCATTCCTAATTAGAAAACTCTACAAAAGGGGAGGTATAGCCTACTATTCAAATGATGTGATATGTAGAGCTCCAACTGCATCTTGGAAGAAGATGATGAAAGATAAAGCTCCAACCAAGCTTTAAGAATAGGAGTAACCACCACCATCACTAGTACTGGAGACAATAGCTAGGATGTTGGAAACTACAAGATCACTAAGGAAACTTAGAGAACAGTAGCTACAATAACAGAAAGCCTCTAGAGGTGGTGGAAAATCTTTAGTCTACTATCCAATCATGAGACACCTAAACATGGTCACAATAACCATCAACTAGCTAGATAGTGAAATAACATCATAGTTCTCATCACAAAGGAACCAAGCACCTATCTACTCCAATCCTAGTACTAAAGAAGTTACTATGCCTATCCCAGGATAAGCATTCCCTGAAATTTTTGGGAATGTAGCAACCTTCCTTATAATGATGAAAAACATGAAGGAGCAATGATCTTAGTCATGCCACATAAGGGCCAATAGACAATAGCAGAGGTGGTGGGATACCATGTTGATAAAGCTCTAAGTTCTTCTACTACATCTGTCCTTAACATTACTATCATGGTAGATGTATAGATATTAGTAGGAGCAGGAAGTAGAAGGATGAGCATTTCCAAACATGAGGAACTGTTGGAATGACTAGTGGAAGCTGGGCAAGTGATTCTAGAGATCTTTGATCTCCTGAAAGATATATTAGGCACCCACTCATAGCTACTAGAGACAAGGGATAAGCTATTAATCATCAATGCATAACTCGAGGAGGCCACTGGTAGTAATTGATAGTTGACTATTAAACTTGCATAACTTAGAGCCCATCTCTCTAATTCTACCATTCTTAGGTTAGAACTCACAAGAGATGAATCTTTTTAATAACTTTAGCAAAAATATCAAGAGGCCAAAAATGCCAAGGAGATGGCAATCTTTGAGGCATCAATGTCAGAAGCAATTGTCAATAACACTAATCATGATCTCTCATAAGTTCGCAAAGAAACCCTAATCCTAACCCATGCTAACCATCACTTATGAAGTGCTAAGCAACAGAAAGATAAAATGGTGGAGTACATTCACCAATAGCAAGAATAACTTGCCAAGTTGAACTTGGATCTTAGGAGATTAGCTGAGAAAAATAGGAATATCTCAATGGAGAAGATTCAAATCCTTTGGCAAAAGACTACATTTAAGGTCACCGATTAGAAGAATGAAGCCCTAAAGTATGAATGAGTTAGAAATACTACAAGGACTAGGTTGGAATACTAAGGAGGTTAATGAAAAGAAGATCAAGTTGGCCAAGGCAAAGGTGAATGAGTCCATCCAACAACTCCAATAAAGATATAATGAGTGGCATCCCATCTTTGATGAATGCAATGCATATAACCAAATAGAATAACCAAGGAAGGCTAAAAAATGAATAACCTTAAGTACATCAACCAATGGATAATTATAATTTTACATTGTGAACCAACAAAATAACATGTTGTAGTTAAGTCTTCTTAGTGAATGCAATTAAAGATATAAAAATTATCTAATCTATAAAAGTTAAATTTGAAGAAAGATAAAGCCTCTTAGGTTGAGAGCGAAACAAAGATTCAAGCTAAGTTATGAAGTTGAGATGAAGAGTTCTTAGAATAAGAACTACAAAATAAGTTACGAAATGTACATGAGATCATGTATGACCATAAAAGGAATAGAACATTAGTGTACATGATGTTAGAATGAGATCAATCCATTGATGTAATGTAGGGAATTAGATGAATCCATGAATGATAGATGAAAATTTATTTTATATTATTAGGTTATATGGAATTGTAAAGAATGATTCTTGTGAGAATTAATGTTAAGAATTTATTTAACACTAGATTAATGATTAAGTTATCTTCTAACAAAATAGGAATAATGTAGTTTCAAGATAACCTACATTTTAGATATATGAGAAACATTGTAGAATCTTTGTTTTCAATATGAATTAAATTCAACTTAGCTTTAAGGTAACTTTCTTTAACATGATAAATTTCAAGCTACTTAAGTTGGTGGAGGTCTACAATGCTAGTTTAAGTTCCATTGTTAAAGGATCATTATCCTTAGGCTTATTGCTCATCCCACTAAGGCGGGGTCTTAGGAGGTTAGTGGATGAGAAATATCCTAACCTCTTTCAAATGGCTTCACACAAGCTCGAATCTAAGTCTTTTCTCTTAAAAAACAAGCATCATGTTATGACTCCAAGTGGTAGTCCCTAGGTTTTGTTCCATTGTTAGAAGACTAGAAAGGTCATAAATGTTCGAGATTAGCTAAAGTAGATTGAACTTGAGATTTTTTCTTAGATATCTTCTTCAATATAGAGCCAACATGTTTGGCCACTATAAAGATACTACAAAGATGTTATAAATCTAGGAATAAGAAAAGAAAACCAAGACATTAGGTTAGAAATTTCAAGCTTAGAGAATAAGTTGTAGTATCTCTTCATCATTGAAAAAGAGAATATTAATTGTAAAAAGGTAGTGTTGTAAATAGGTAGTAAGAAAATATTTAATGATAGTTAGTAAGAAAATATGAGAGTGATTCAAAAATATTTATTTTCTAATCACTATTAAATAGTATAAATATTTATCATAGTAGAAATCATCAAACGACTAATAAATAATTAAAATGTAATTTAATTAGAACTTTATAGCTATAGATTTTTAAAAGATTTTAATTATCCTAAAAAATCTTAATCCAAATTAAGTTCAAAGTTAAGAGAAAGTTTGGTTTTGTAAATACAAAAATTAATAAAATATATTACCTTTAAAATATGAAAATGGTGATTATGATATTAGAGATGTAAAAAATGTGACAAGCATTAATACCTTACATGGCTCTAAAGGGTAACACTAGAATAAGACATTAGCTTTTTAGTTATTACAATTTTATGTTGATCATATATAGAAAGAAAATGTGATTACCAGTGATAAAAAAGAAAAAGGAAACCAAAAACTCAAATAGCATAACTAAAGAAAAATATTCTTAAGATTCATTAATACAGTGAATTTGAATTATAAATCTTATGAGGTTCAAAATTCTAAGTGGAACTAGCCTAGGAAAATATAAAAAGATTATTAGTTCAATGATGACATGATTTGTGGGATCAAATTCACCATTATACTTAGTAAAATTGGGTAATGAGACACCCTTGGAAACCTAAGCCAATGGGTTCAAAGGGATAATGGGGCCCATACGAAGATTAGCTAGTGACATAGTAGGACCACCCCCCATGTAATGTAGTGGCTTTTCTAATTTATTTCTCATTTGCATGTAACCTGGTAGAAATATCTTGGAGTAGTCACATTAATTTTGGAGACTTTAGGTAAGGATGAAATGGAGGTAGTTGTAGGTGCTAATTTTTAAGTGGGCATATCTAGTTGAATAGTGAGCATGACAATAGGCATGGGTAATGATGATGCAACATTGTGCCAGGGATTTTGATGTGAGGAAAGCAGAAATAACAAACATGGATTTGTTGCACTAGCACTATGTATGGTAAGGACTAAAACAGATTTAAAGGTGGATTAATACTTTGCATTAGTGTTGGAAGAGTAGGATTTACCACTGTAGTGTTTGGGAATATGCTATAGGCAAGGGACACATTGGTTGCTAGTGGGATTATGACACCAAGGTTGATTGAAATAGGTAGTGTAAAAGAGACATTTTAAGGTATGGAAATAGAGGATGGGTAGGTAGAACCAATGAGGTTCACATGTTGTATAGTGGAACTATGTGGATGATGAAAAGGATTTACAAGAAGAGAGACATAAGGAGGTTTCTCCTCAACATCATCATGAACACTAATATTCCCACTTTGCTTGCTATGCTGGTCTTGAAATTGATAATTCTACTACTAACATTAATGTTGAGATTTCCAATGAGACGATTCCTAATACCACTTGCCATTACATAGACTTTATCCCTAATGATCAAGTATTTTTCCAATGTGGCCTATTTGAATGAAGACACTTAATGGAATGGTTTAAGTTAGGAAAGAAAGGTCCCAATCTATTAGCTAATTCATATGCAAACATTCTTCTTAGCTCATTCTTAGGCAATGCATTACTTAATTTTTTCTTAGGATGCACAACTGTGTAGTCATAATGTGTTATGGGTGTCACAAGAGTTTTTTCCTTCTATGCTTTCATCAATTTATGAATGGGAGGTATGTGAGGATTTGAATCCATGTTCAAAACATGGTATCAAGAAGGATTCTTGCACACACTTAAAAAAGAGGGATTAAGTTTAAACCAAGGAAATAAAACTATAATAATGTGAAAAAAATTTCTAACTACTAGAACAAACCTTATAACTTTCTAGATAAAGGTTTTTAACACTAGAAATTTATTGGCCCTCCTTCTAGAGCAAAAAATGTTTCTACATAAATTCTTTTCACACTCTTGTAGGAGCATCTTCATGAAGTAAGCATGTTATCACTTAGCGTATGACCACAAAAAATCTTCAAATTGATATGTCCTTTGCTTAGTCAACAATAATGATATGAGGGGGCACAAGTCTCCATTTGAATGTGGACTAAGCCCTACCAAACATGAACTAGAAATGATAGGGAGATGATAAAATGTTAGGATTATTATGCTGAAACTGGCTAAGTATAGAATGCTAGAAAACAACTAAGTATGGAAAGTAGGAAAAAATTGACTAAGTGTAGAATATGCTTAGGGAAATAGAATAATGTTTAAATGAAAAATGTAAGTTAAAATAAGCATAAACTAGTAAATATGATATACCATGATGTGGGATAAGGATTTAGGTTCCCTTCCCAAGAAAACAATGATGCTTTATTAATGAGAAAATAATGCTTGCTTCCTATGAAGGGCCAAAACTATAAGTGTTTGCAAAAACAGAAGTATGATAAAATTTATAACATAAGCTCAATTGAAGATTAGAATATGAGTTTGATGAATAATTTTAAACCTCTAAAGGATAAGTAGGTAGATGAGAAAGTTGTAGGAACAATCCAAAAATAATTTAAGGTTAAAACAAGATTATTTTAACTAGAGTATCTCAATGCTAATGATTGAACCTAAAAACTTTTCTTTGGAATGTGACACTTAAACCTAAAAAATTCTATCTCTAAGAAACAACACTAACATTGGTCAAGTAGAGGAATGCCAACATTGGCCCTATAGGTGTAAGTGTGGATTTGGAGCATTGGAAGATCTATTACATGCACTCATAATTTCTTAAAATTTGAAAAATATGATCTAGATCTTAAGAAACCAACCTAAATTTGTGTTTGAATTCCTATTTATAGGCCTATGGTTGCCAATTTCAGATTAGGATTACTAAATTTGAGCTTAGAATTAAGTGTTGCTTTCCTAAAGTTGATGTAGAGTTTAAGGATGATAAGTTTGACCTTTGCATTTGGGAAGTTCAATAACCTAGAGAGGTGACACTAACACTAATGTTGATGTCAACATCAATGTCACCAATACTTAGAGAAATTTTCCAAAATTTTTTCAAGTGTCAATTTTATCCTTCTAAAGCCTTAATTAACCCCTCAAACTAATGTTAGATAGTGCTAAGATGCTACCAAGATGCTTGTAAGGCCAAAGGATAATGTTGAAAGCTAACTTGAAGTGTAAGGAAAGTCATTTTTCATGTGCTAGAAATGCTTATGCTGGCTTCAATGCTAATGTCAACAATACTTAACCAATTTTCCAACATTTTCCTTGATTTGTAGTTTTAAGTTCCAAAGGTCTTTTTTCACCTCCAAACTAATGTCAAATGTTGCTAATATGATGCCAATGAGCTTAGAAGGCTTGGAGATGAGGTTGTAAGTCAATTGTGTAGGTTGATGATGCTATTTGATAAGGCCAATAAGTGATGATGCTAACACTGGTATTAGCATTGTTATCACTCATACTTAGCCAAAATCTTGACATTTTGACCAAGATGCAGTTTTAATCCCACAAAGCCCTATTTGACACATGAAATACAATTGAATGCTACTAAGATAATGTCAAGATGCTAATGAGTTCAGGGAACATTATCGAATGTTGTGTGTGGTGGTCAAGGGGGTCAAAATGTGGGTACATCAAGTGTTGACATTGACATCAATGTTAATGTTAGTGAGACTTAGAGAATTTTCCTACATTTTCCAACTCAACAATATGGTCCTCTAGGATGTCAAAGATAATGTCAAAATGTGCCCAAATGTGCTAAAATGATGGCTATAGGATGTTGAGCCTATAAAGCCAAGGGAGAGATTTTGAATGTAATCTCAAGCATTTGGGATCATGATGACATCATTATTGTGATGCTAGCATTAACATTGTCATCAATGTTACTATCACTTGTAAAGTTAGAAAATTGGTTTAACTTCAAAATTGTCAAAGTTACCTTAGAAACGGCCAAAATCACCATTCTAGAGGTCAAAACTAATGTTGACAAGTCATCAAGAAGTCTAGAAGGGTAAGAAGGGAGTCAAACTACAAGTAGGATATGCCTGGGAGCACCTAAGAATCCAATTTCATTGCTAACATTAACACCAATTCAAACATAGAAAAATTTTGGGTCTTAGGATCAAACTACTTGTAATCATTAAATTTGATCAATATGATGTTGTGGAAGCCAAGGATGCATTATTTGGGGTCTCACGAAGCCCAATTTGATGCCAAAATGTAGTTTTGTACAGTAATTTTGACAAAGTTATAGCTAATGTAGAATCTACGTTAGCCCCAAGACTTAGAAAAATTTTAATTCTAGAGTTTTCTCGGGGTCACCAAGAATGAAATTCGTAAGTTGGATTATGAACTTGGATGATTCTTGAAGACCTTCAAGAGCTTTTCAAGTGCCTCAAAGTATTGAATTGATGATATTTAACGCTTGTACTTATGTGGGGCTATGTCAAAACCACACTTAACTTGGTCATTGATGAATCGAAAAAGTAGGTATAATAGGTAGCTCCCTTGGCTCCTTCCAATGGTTTAGGGATCATAGAACACTTGGTATTATCTTCTAGTGACACACAAGTATATGGAAAACCACGCTAATTTGGCAAATCAAAGGAACAATGGTGCTCCATCTTATTTTCTCCTTTCTGCTTCTTTGTCCTCCCTCTATACTTAGAGAACTATATATGAACTTGACATATAGTGTTTGCAAATACATAGGACACATAGATTAGAAGTTTTGGCACAACTCCACGTTGAACCTTGTAAGAGATTATGAGGGGTCTAGGGTTGAGGCATCCACTACGGATGCATCATCGAATACCCACTAATGAAGTCCTCAATATTGTTTCTTTTGCTTAATCTCACTAGAGTTATAGATGTTCATCCTATGAGGTTTCCTTGAGTTGAAGTAGAACACACCAATTGTTGGTAGACATAGTCCTTAGATCTTTTACTCTAGATCCATTAAATCCAAAGGAAATCCATGAAATGTGAGACAACCTTAAAGCAACATTGTTACATGAAGGCTTATTTTTTAAAATTATAACCTTTCTTACACAATAATAAATGTTGCTTCAATAAAATAAAATAAAACATTCAATTACAATACTTCAAAATTTATTTGTGGTACCTTTTTAGTCTTTTGAAATTCCAAGGGTGTCTATCAATAAATTGAGCTTTCTTCAACATATGTGGTACTGCACATGTGGTAGCCATCATGTTTACAAAACTTGAGCTTGCTTCAACATATATGGTACTACACACGTGGTAGCCATGATGCTTACAAGACATAGTAGTGGTAGCCATCATGTTTACAAAACTTGAGCATGCTTCAACATATATGGTACTACAGTAGCCATGATGCTTACAAAACATAGTAGGTTAGTGGTAGTACGCCCTTATAAAATCCCTGCAACATTGAAAACAGCGGTGTTTCTTGGGTTTTTGAGTTTGTTCATATGCGGCACCAAAAAGAGGTTTTGTTTTGTAAGCAAACTAAATACATATTTACAAAACGTGGTAGTTTAGTGGTAGTGCCCTGGTAAAATCTCTGCAACATTGGCAACAGCGCTGTCCACGGCATGACGTCTTGGATTTTCTTCACCAAAAGAGGTTTTATTTTGTAGCCAAACTGAATACGGATTGAAATCAAATATTCTATGATAAATAGGTTTTGTTTTGTAGCTAAACTGGGTACTGAATGAATCCGAATATTCTATGTTCCGTGTGTACCCTAACATGATGTCATGACGTCAGGGCTTACGCAATTTTCGTCAGCATAATTTGTTTTGCCGTTTTTAAGTATCCAATGATATGGTCTATGGTGGACACGTCAGGGCTCATGCAATTCTCCTCAACATAATTTGTTTTGCCGTTTAAGTATGCAATGACATAATCGGCACTCCAGAGACTTGCACGTTAGACATGAATCATTTCAATGACTTTTTAAATTATGTTTTAGATCAGCTCAGTTCAGATTCAACACTTCACATATAATAATGCTGACATAGCCTAGCGTTTGAGTTTATCACGATCGCACCTATAACCAACCAAATGACACACCTAGATAGTTAAAATAAAGGTTCATCACCGTCACACATTTAATAGGAGTTTTGGTTGGTACTGAAAATCTAAGTGATAAACGTTTTCGTTTGTGATGAGTAACGCTGAGTTAGAAAAGGATCATCATTATTGAATAATGAGTTGTTAATGTAGGAGGAAAACTTCTAATTTGAAAGCATATAGATTTCGTCAGTTAGAAAAACTATTTTAACATCTAACTATTCTAACTCTAAATCTAAATTAGCAACCAAAGAGAGAACAATTCAAATAGAAGAATGTTTAACAATGGGAGAAAATATTTTTGTAAAATGAATTCCTGGTTTTCTATTGTAACCTTTAGCAACCAGCCTAGCTTTATAAAGATTCCCCCCATTTACCTCATTCTTTAAGGTAAAATCCATCTATTTTGAAGTGCTTTACATGCCTTGAGTAATTCCACCAATGCCCAAGTTCTATTCTATTGGTGTGAATTTCCTTCCCTTTTTATAGCTTCTTTCCATTTTACTACATTAGGATTTGCAAGAGCTTCTTTTACCATTTTAAGTTCACCACGATCTGTATAAATAATATAATCTTTAAATCTAGTAGGACATATTATTCTACTTGAATGTCTTACCCCATGTGACGTATCTTCTGCAAGATTTTCTTCCTCATAAATTTCTTTCTTCTCATCTTCATCCAAAAGTTCTGGGGTGTTTGATTTACCACTTGCTCTTGTATTATATCTTCTTTAGGCTACAAAACAAATCTAGAAACCTAACATTACATTTTCTTGAAATGTTACATCTCATGATGTTACAAATTGCTTTGCCTTAGGATCCCATGATCTGAAACCCAATTCATCATTACCATAACCCACAAAAATACATCTTTTTGATTTATCATCAAATTTTGATCTATTTTTCTTTTGTATATGCATGCAAGCAACATTTCCAAAAAATTTTAAATGATGATAAGAAACATGTCTCCCACTCCGCAAAGACTCTAGTACATCATTATTTAAAGAGGAATGTGGTGATTTATTAATTAAATAAGCAGCAGCCCAAACACTTTTAGGCAAACCTACACCAACAATCATAGATATTGCATGCTCAACCAATGTTCTATTGCATTTTTCTGCTACTCCATTTTCTTGTGGAGTTCAAGGAGGAGGACAAATATGTTGAATTCTTTTTTCTTTGCAAAACTCACTTAATACATTTGAAGCATATTCACCACCATAATTAGTAAGCAAACATTTCAACTTTAAACTTGTTTGTTTGTGTCTCTATTTTAGCAACAAAGGACTTAAAAATATTTAAAACAAGATCCTTGTACTTTATTAGAAATACCCATACTTTCCGTGTATGATTATCAAAGTAAAAATATAGTGAACCACCTAATGATGCTAGATTAATTGGACCACAAACATCGGAATAAACAAGCTTCAATTTATTAGCTCATCTACATCCCATATTTTTAATAAAATTCATCCCTTTTGATTTACCAACAGCACAATTTTTACAAAATTTTGTGCAGCTTGCTATAAATTTGGAAATGCAAAATTGAGATTGAAGTACCTTTAAATTATGTGAGTTTTTGGATAGTAAATCTATAGATTTTGTTCACATGTATGGTCTCAATGTTTATCTTATCAAAGGAGTTCTCTTGGAGTAGATTTGCAAAGCAGATACAAGGGTGTGTTTGGTTACATGAGTCTTTTGGATGGTAAATCTATAGATGTTTCTTTAAAAACTTGTTTGGTTTTGGACAGGTTTTGTCAGATAAATGGTGGGATTCTAGTTGAGCCTACCAAATGCACCCATGAATCATTTGGATGCAACATCTCCCTCTATTTAACAGATTCCCTTCACCAAACAGGCCCCAAAAGGTGTTGCAGTGCTGTTCAGTTCAGTGCTTTGTATCAAAGAAGTTAGAAGTGTTTCTTTGCAGTTTCGTGCCAAACGCCACAAACCCAATAACTAATAACGATGGGTTGCCTTTTTTCGCTGTGGATTCTCCTGAGCAGCGTTGCGTTTGCTGCAGCAGCGCCTCAAGGCGCAAGGCTTCCGTCGTTTCCTGGATATCATGGCGTTCTACCTTCTCCAATATATACAGGGTCCCTGCTCCAAAGCCTAATATATTGCCCTGTTTTCTCTCTCTTTTCTCTCTGTTTTTTTTCCCCTTAATGTCCTTGCTTTTTCTGCTTGTTTTACTGTGCCGTTAAAATCCTTGCTTTTTCTGTTTGTTAAGGTTATATACGTTATTAAATGCGATTTTTAAAACTCATAGCATGTATATTTATGAAACTCATTTTTTACTGATTGATGTAATCAAATTTCAGTTGCAGCTTCCTACTCTATACAATAAAGTTTACGGGTCGATGTTTTTAAAATAATGTTGGGTATGCATCTCAGATATGAAACTGTGAAAGAGGAGGATCAAAGACGCCTGTTTTATTACTTCGTTGAGTCGGAGGCAAATCCATCTCTGGACCCGCTAATTCTTTGGCTCACAGGCGGCCCTGGTTGTACCTCTTTCACCGCCCTTACTTACGAAATAGGTTTGATTCTGTTCTATATATCTTCCGCTTGTTATTACTATAAGTTTCTGTTACACTTGTTAATATTTCAGTTTCAGTTTCTGTGTATTCGTTCTCTGAATGCAGGGCCACTTTATTTCGACTTATACAGTCAAAGTGGTCAAATTCCCACGTTCGTTAACAACACAAATTCGTGGACAAAGGTTTCTGGCGTTAGTTCTTTGGTTTTGCTTTTTAAAACTCAAGTGTTTTCATGCTTCCGATCGAGTATGTTGTCAATTTTTTTGTTGTATTATTAATTTATTATCATTATTGCAATTATGTTACCAATCAAAGGTGTCGAATATCATTTTTCTTGATTCTCCTGCTGGCACTGGCTTTTCCTACTCCAACGATTTGCAAAATTTTGAGCCCAGCGATGACAGTACGGTGGAGGACATTTATACCTTCCTTTTGAAGGTTGGCTTTGTCAAATTTTGTTAATTACTACGTCGCTGGTTGCTAAATAAAAACTCACAAAAATTTCATTTGCAGTGGATGGAAGATTTCAGTGAATTCCGGTCAAATCCGCTTTACATTGGGGGTGATTCGTATTCCGGCAAAGTTGTTCCGCTGGTGGCTAATAAAATAGCAGACGGTAGTGCTGCAATAAACTCAAACCTGTCTCAATAATAATTCCTCAGAAATCGGCGTCATCATTCATGTTTTCTTTTTCTTTTCTGTTTTTTCTTTCTGACTCTAACTCCCTATTTTACACAATCATAGAAAATGAAGCTGGGAGGAGGCCCAAAATGAATCTCAAGGTTGGTATTAAAATTTCCAGTTTCAGTAAATATTAAGATCAAAATGACGCAGATCTGATGAAGTGTAAGCAAAGCAAAGCAGGGGTACATGGTGGGAAACGGAGTAACAGATAACGAGTACGATGACAATTCAGGGATTCCGTTTGCTTTTGGAATGGGGCTTATTCCAGAAGACTTCTACCAGGTGCTATTATTATGATATTTGATTTTGACATTAGGATTTGCAAAGTTCTTGTGAGCTGTTGCTAGTTCACTGGATTATTTTTGCCAGCAAAGGATGATTGCCAAAAGGATTAATGCTCATCCTGTCAAGCTGGGTCTTGGGTCTTGGGATACCTGTAAGAGTGGATGACCAAAAGCTTAACCTTTTTTAAGTTCAGTGAGATTTAATGTTTATCCTATCAAATATGGTCCTTCGGGAGTTTCGTGTAAGAGACAAGTATGAAAGCCTAACCTCACCCAGAGGTTCCCTTGGGAGATGAGTGAAAACCTAATCTCTTTGAGCAGAGTGGGTGCCACTGTAAGCTTAACCTCTTTAGAGTGGTTGTGCCCAAGTGGGTCATTGGAAGTTCCTATGGTAGATGAGCAAAAGTTTAACCTCATTTAAGAGTTCAATGCTCATCTCATCAAATGGGGTCCTAGGAAGTTCCCTTGGAAGATGAGTCAAAGCCTAACCTCTTTGAGCAAGGTGGGTATGGCGAAAACCTAGCTTCTTAAAAGTGATAATCACACCAAAATTTATCTAGGAAATGATAATCACACCAAAATTTACCTAGGAAATGAGCATTGAAACATGCAAGTCAAAGCATAAGGTAGAAAATGAGCATTGAACCTTCGACATGCAAGTCAAAGCATAAGGTAGAAAATGAGCATTGAACCTTCGACATGCAAGTCAAAGCATAAGGTAGAAAATGAGCATTGAACCTTCGACATGCAAGTCAAAGCATAAGGTAGAAAATGAGCATTGAACCTTCGAGTGAGGTTATGTCATGCAGATCAAAGCATAAGGTACGTGTCATAGAGGTGAAGGTGTCGTGAAAGCCTAATTTCTCTGAAGGGCCTGCGCCTACATTTTTCAGTTAGCAAACAATTAGCTTTTCTAAAACATTATCATGCAAATGCAGGAAATCCAAAAAGTCTGCAACAATAGCTACATCGGTTCCACGGATGTCACTTGTCGCTTGCTTTTATTTAAATACAGCCAGGTTACGTACCAGCGTTGCATTCCAGTTCTTTCACACAAATGTCATCGTTTCATTCAAAACTGACTGATCAGAGTTGATAAATTTGCACCATCTATATATAAAGCAGATGGTAGCTGGCATTAACACGGCACATGTCCTGGAACCAATTTGTTTTGACGTATCCGTCAACCTGATCGTAAATCATGATGATAGCAGCACGAATACAACCAACGCACATAGACTGTTGCATTATCTTTACAGCGACAATCCATGTCCGCCCGTGGTATATAATTAAATTTTATTTTATTTCAATTGGTCAAACAGTAATTATGGAATATTTTGACAATGAAATTCGTTGTCTTTTAGCTATTTGGAATCTTTTTTGGAAAGTAAATTGGTTGCTTTTCAGAGACTAATTATCGTCACTCCGCACATGCAAAATAGGACAAATATAAGCTTGGCAACATTTGGGCAAACAATCCACTTGTCAGAGCAGCAGTCAACGCCGAGCCGGTAATTTCTACAACCTTCCCTGAAATTTTTATTTTATTTTTATGGTATTTCAAAATTTTATCTAGAAGCATGACATGGCGTCAAGACGTTTTTCGCTATGCTAGAGGTTGCCCAGTAAACCTCCTACATGTTTTGATACCTGAATCTTACCAGGCAGGTGCTCCAATAGACCGGAGCCCCCTCACCTTGAAAATAGAAAGTTGCTTGTCACCTTTGACAAGGGTTTGTTTTTTGCCCCTTTTTTTTTCTTCTTTTGTTTCTCAAACAGGGTGGTTACATGAACGTCAGAGTGATGAGCCAACCTAAATATACATGAAAGTTAAATTATTACCCTTAATTCATAACACCGTATACTTATAAAGGAATATGATGATGTTTTAAAGTATAATTCTAAGTGTAACTTTAAATATAAAAGAAATATGATGATCTCTCATAGTATAATTCTAACTCTAAATGTAACCATGTATAACTTTAAATGTAATTGTTTGTCTTATAAGATAAGGAGGTAACTATTTGAGCTACTTATCACTAGCATCATTGTTGATATGATTTGAACTGATTTTTATTCAAAAAAGCTTGATAGTTAATAAGTTTGTTGTGGAAACCTAAGGTTACATACACTTGAATAATTGAAATTTAAGTCTAATTGTTTTATGGTAAGATATACTATGATACATGGAGGCTATAAGTTGAATTTTGGAAGTTATATTATCTTTGAGAAGTACCTATGACATCATGAAATATGGCATTGGCTTTCAAAAGCTATGACAACTTTTCAAGTTTGCATGACATGAAAGTCTAACTTTCAAAGATTAACCTAGCATCATGGACAACATAAACATCTCAATGTCACTGATTATGTGTAAACTTTATGTTTCAGGGTTGAACAAAGGAGAAGGTATTAGAAACAAAATTAAAATTTCTTGGCATATAACCAACTCAATACTTTGGTACAACCTAAATATGCCTAAACTATGACTAGAACTTGCAATCTTCTACCCACACAATACTTGTTAGATAACAAAATAACTCACTAAGCTACCTTGAAGTGGCAAAGCATCTTAGAAAGTTTTGTGACTTTTAGATGTGTTGCACTAGTAAACAAGTATATGTTTATTTAGTTTCCAAACTTTTCATAAGGAATTTGTGATGTGAAGTGGTATAATAACACAAAAGAAACCAAATATTTCCATATTATATTTATTTATTTATTTAGGAAGGGGGTGTCAGAACCAAAAGTAGATGGGATCTTGGAACCTTGAAATAATTGTAATATAGGTACACCCCACAATATATAGTCCAAATAGAATTTTATAACTCAACATTGCTTGCTAGAACAGAAGCTATGGTGCAAAGTTTTGAAATTGATGAGTGGTGAGGTACCCCTACACTCAACCATACGAATACGAGNTTCCTTAATTATCTGTACACATCTTGGACTTTGTGCACGACTACCACTGGGATTACCAAGCGCAGATCCCAGGTATGCTACTGGGTTACCAAGTAGTCCCACTTAAATGCTTGTAATCAAGTCGTACCCATTCCGCGTTCTAACGTGAGTTTAAGGGTGAGAGAGATTAACTAAGAAAGAAATAAATAACGATTAAATAAATAAACAAAGTGAATGCTACAATGATGAAGTAATCTCAATCTTTATTTCCGGTCATCTGCGTGTCCAAGTACGACACACTCGAATAAAGGATGCCGTACAAATACATTCACCACACTGTGGGCATACACTGGAAAATAATCTATCTCTAGAGGGATCAAACTGCTAGAGTTTAGCTACAATCTAATTTAAGTTGCAAAAAAAGGGAGAGCCGCCTCTTATTTATAGATTTGATGATGCACTGCGATATCGCATACACGATATCGCAGGGGAAGACGTGATATCGTGAGGGATGCGATATCGCATCCCATCATACCCCCATGATGGAATAAAAATTCATCCTCAACTTACAGTGATTACACAATGGATAGGTATGGGATTATTAGATGGAAATAGGGGATGATGTCGCAGTGTGGGGAGAAAACAAAATAAAGACACAACACACAGAATATGCTACAACTACAATAATTTGGAACTCATGTAGTTCCTAGTGGCGGTGGCTCCTCCATTGGTGCCTTCCCTTTGTCTTGTGCTCTAGGGTTTGAGGCTTGATGGCATTGAAGTATGGCCTGGAGCTTCTCCTCTTCGGTCCGAGGGTCTTGTGCCGTCCATGCTAATGTTCCAACATTTGACGGAGTCGGTACTTCCCACGGACAAGGTAGTTGCAGAAACATTTGGTTGGCCTTGATGTACCAAGCCGCGAACACCCGTCGTTCCTCCTCATAGGCT
>MNCI01010282.1:464031-543618 GCA_015680685.1 Gnetum montanum
CAACATCCAGTTTCTCCACCAGCTTCTTGCGCTCTGCAAATTCTGCTTCGTATTTGATGTGGGTGGTTGCTACCTATTGCTCGAGCTCTGACCTCGGGTGCCCTGCTATCAACATGGCAAGATTGACATATCTTAGATTTGCCAACTCCATGTACTTTGTTAAGTCTTGAATCTGCAGGTCCCGGTTTTTAACTTCCGCTTGGTGGGCAAGAGCATATGTGTCCAATATGGCATGCCAGTCAGTGTGTTGAGCATTGATAGTGTTGATGTGGGCCTTGGCCATATGGATCTCCTTTTCAAGGATCTGTTTATACATCCCCACCTAATCGCGGAAGTGCTCCTTCAGCTTTTCATGTCATTTAGCCTCATTCTACCACGCGCTTATCTTAATCACTGACTTTTGACGAATGGTGCATATCTCCTCCATTGAGAGGGTTCGATTTTCTCTGGCTAAACGGCTTACGTCTCAGTTGACCCAGATGAATTATTCTCGTAGTTGATGAAATTTTTCATCGAGAACATTCTATTGCTTTTCTACAGTGGTCAACCGAAGGTTGTCAGTTGCAAGCTGTTTATTTTCTTCTTGCAAGGCCTTGAGTGCCTTAAGATGTGCATGAGTTTGCACCTGTGCTGTGGTCCCAAACAACCTTCTCTTTTTCTTCAACCACCTTTTTATTCTCTGCAATTAACTTTGTTAGTTGCTCCATTCTAAAATTTTCTAGTTGGTCTACGAGAAAAAATTGCAGAGGGTCCCGCTGTGCTGCTTGTAAGGTCACAAGCTGCTCTTGTAGTTTTTTCACTTTAGCTTCAACATGCTTGGCCCTCACTTCTGTTAAGACCAACTTCCCCTTTGTGGAAATGAGGTCTGATTGAATTGTTGTTACATCTTGAGGGATGTCAAACAGGGATGTCATTACTTGCCCTATTTGAAGCAATCTATCAAGCGCATCCTCATGTTCCACAGGAGTCACTGAGGTTTTGGCCAAAGTTTGAGCATCCTGTGCTCCTAAGGGATCTACCGGTGGCACAACAGGTACATTGAAGGATTCTTTGATGTGGTCTACGACCACTACTGCAGCTTCCATGGCATTTTGGTGTTGCATGACCACCACAGTGGCCCCTTCACCAGTCTCTAACTGCACCTAGAAAGATGTCGTGTTTCTTGAGATCTGTTGTGACCATCTACTTTCCCCTCCTCCTGTGTGAATGGAGACTTCACCCCTTGTGCAATCAAACGAAACAGTAGGCTACCTGGCATCATCGATGACGTGGAAGAGGTTTGCATCATCACGACTTTCCCAACTAACCATCTCAGCAATAGCCCTAAGATGGCTCATCGACGGTCTGTAGTCTTGCGGCAATGGTGGCTGATCCTGCCCTGTGCTAGGCCCTGCTTTTTGTTGTTGGCTAGGACCCATGGCTAGAGGTTGACTGGGTCTTGCAAGTTGAGTTGCAGTTGGCTCAGCCATATGTTCTTCTTCTTGTTTGGGTCCCAGCTCTTCGCTAGTGCTTTTTTTGGGAGCTAGCGCTTTAAGCAATTCAGCATATGAAGTAGTCTGGGCTTTTTGGAAGACGTCATTGGTGTATCCCCGAATACCAGCACGTCGGCAAAACTTTCTGATAAGATAGGGAAAAGGCAGCACCATCTTCCCTATCTTTCATTCTTCGAACCACCTTAGGATCTTCGTCAAATATAGATGGGATAGGTTAGCATTAACCTTTCCCATCAACACTGCACATCCTCTAACTGCATACGTCGATATTCTTTTTAGGCCCTTTGTGGGGAAGAGGTGATATGTTCCAATTTTGAAGTAAACCCTCTCTTCCGTTGTCAACTCACCAAAAGCTTTATCCCTACCATAAGCCTTTTCCAACCACTCCTTTCGCACATCGGGGTCTGAACAGGTGGATAACCGAGCAACCTGGGGCACTATATTCAGAAGGTTTAACACTTTCGAAATGGCCTACGCAGAGAAGTCAACTGTCACACCACAAATATTAATAGTGGTGCCTTGCTCCCTATTGTGCCAAAATTGGTACGTCTCTCCTAGGTACCAAGCACTACTTTCAGAGAGGGTTGGCCATAATGGGGATCCTTTGAGGTGATCCCTAACGACCTCAGGAGCGAACTCCGCAAATGATTCAAAGTTCAATTCCACAATCATCGCAACGAATGTGGACTTCTCATAGATAGCCTGAACACAATCTTGGGGCAACGTGAGTTGTTGTCCCGGTTCAGGCACTGTAGCAGCTCCTCCTTCTGCCTGCCTGAACCATCCGGTAGGAGGTTCATCTTGATGAATGCTGAATGATTGCTCCTCCTATTCTGCATGTTGTCCAGTAGGTCTCTGTCTTCCACCTCTCCGAGCTCGTTTGCTTCCACCTTGGGTAGGACCTTCCTGCTATCCACGTTTCGGGGCCATCTGCAATCACACGGGCCAAGCATTGGTAAGGTTGTTTTTGAAGTTATGTTATACCTTACTGCTTGCCTTAATTAATGATCTTATGTTATCACGTGTGATAATGCCCGAAAGTTTGTAATAATGAGTCCTGTGACTTACGTTTAGAGGCACAATTAATGATGATGATGTGGATTTTATCAATAAAACCTTGGGTGGTAAGAAAAATGGGTATGTAATGGTACATCGAGACGGTAAAATTCAGAGGGATAATAGTAGGGAAAGAAAATCATTTAAAAATTATGCCGAGGGTAAGAAATGGTGTGTGTGAGCTATGTCGTAAGTGAAGATTACAAAAGATTACACAAGTGGATCCTCCCCAAAGCAGGTTTCAACCTATAATGCCCTTGTGTAACCACACTTAAAGTGTCTGTGGGCACTAGAAGGGTTAAATGTAATCCTCACTAACTCCACAAAACACACACATGTAAATATCACCGGAATGAGATGAAAATTCCATTCTACATGGAACACAAGCAACAATTACGTGAACAGTGAGATGAGAAGAAGTATAGAAGGGATCGTAGAGATTGGGACATGAGGTAACTAACCCAGGGCATAGAGAATCCTATGTGTAAAGCATGATTAAGGTGTTATTAACCTGTCGTTCCAAGATCAGGACCAAGTCCATTCCTTTAATCAGTGACATTGCATTGTTTCATCCCATGATGAACAACTATGAGAGTACCAGAACAACAAGGCATACGATCACTTGGTGTTTTGTTCAAGGGAGGACTGATTTTTGTTTTGTGGAACTTTGTTTTTCTCTCTCTCTCTCTTTTTCACTTTACTGAATCCAGAGAAGCTGCCAACCTTCAAGCATGGGTGCATGTCTTTCCAATAGGACCCCTAGCACAACATTAATTTTTGAGTGCCCTTTTGATTACTCGCACTTCCATTTTTCATTAGATCTACAAGGATCTTAGTACAACCACGTTGTATGATAACTCCCACAGACATCACCAAAGGGAATCCACAAGTCCCCTTGATGTCACACCCTAATCATTCCCTCTTGGTCCATCCTTCATTCTGGGTACAATGAACACAAAATTAATTTTAAGTTGCTAAGAATTTCAAGAATATCACTATACCCTTGGACAGAAGCTCTTATTTGTAGAGTGGATGAGTGGGAGTAATGGGCTCACTATCCAAATAATTGCTCACTCGAGACTCGATAACATAGAACACACCCCAACCAATGATCCACATGAGTGTTTTATTCGTAGATGAGATTACTTACAAAAATGTAAAAAGACAAAAACACAAAAGATAAGAAGATAAAACAAAAAGTTGAAAAATAAAAACTGGAAAACAAAAAATTTAAAAATTTAAGAAAACTAAAAAGTAGTTATTAATCCTACTTATTAGAATGAGGGATATCCCTCATAGCTAAACAGTTGAGGATGGCAAGGATTAATAATTGACGACGGGGATCCTTGCATTTTGGAAGTATTCTGGCTTGGTCATATTTACCCCATCGGGTTTCACACACTTGATTATAATGAGCATAGTGGGGCAATTTATACGATGTAGTTCCCGAATAACGAGTTGACCCACTATAATGTTTGTGATCGTTAGATGGTATGCAAGGATTGGGATGATGCTCTCTATGGCTGTGTTCATTGGGCCAGATTGTTGTTGGAGTGTGAGTTGGTGGCCCTGATGAAGTTACATGAGGCATTGGGTTCGAAGGTAAGGGTGCACCACAGTGTGGGACTTGTGCTAAGTTGGAAGATGTAGTGGCCTCGGAATTGTGTTTTCCCTTCTTACGGCCATGTTTAAAGAAGGGCCACTTTGGATGTTGAGGAGGTTTTTCACTGCTGTTAGTAGTAGTAGCACAAGTGTCATTCATGGATTGTTGCGGTGGTGCAGACACCTTAGGAACAGTTGGTGGTAATATGGAAGGAGGGAAAGGATGAGAATGTTGAAAGTTAGGAGGAGTATAAGATACACAAGGTGGTGGCTGTGTTGGAGGCATGGGCTGATAGTATTGAGGAAAATGGTACTGTGGTGAGATAGAGTATGTTGGCCCAGTTGGAGAAACAGGATGTTGAATCAAATAAGCATTTGGATCTGGATGATATGAAGGGTGTCTCCAGTCTAGTGGTGGTCTCCCACATGACTGGGATTGTTGCCACTGTGATCGAACACAGTATCTCTGTACAAACTCTAGGTGTAACATGTTTCCCCAATGCTCATGTAGATGTAACAATATTGGGCATTGGCCCTTGGGGTGATCGTATAGGCATATGTTGCATTCATATGTATGATTAGCAGTTGAGCACTTATTCCCTTCATTATTCTTTTCCGAATGTCTATTGTTTTGTCCTGCTTCTTGGGTTGGCAAAACTCTATCTCCAATAATGTTGACACATTCTCCACACTTTTGATACATCCATTCCAACATCTTAGTGATCATTGCCTCGACTTCTTCTAGTGATTGTTGTGTTGGCAAAGATGACATTTCCACCTTGGGATTGGTTGATTTCTCTTTTTTGTGATTATGGACCTTTGTTAAGTTGAGATTTTGGTCCCGTTGATGTTTTTCAACACTCTCCCATCTAGCCATTTCTCCTTCTTCTTTTGCTACCTGCTTAATAAGCTCTTGGACTTAATGGGTTCGTAGTTTGTATAGTTGACCTTGGGCATACATTCCTAAGGTTTCTCTTGTTGCATCACGAAGCCCATCAATGATATGGTACATTAGGCTTTCCTCAAAAAACCCATGGCCTGGACAGTTATTTAATAGTGCATAATATCATTCCAAGGCCATGTCCAATGGTTCATGTTTTGCTTGTTTCCACCCTTGGATTTGTTTCCTCAAGGCTGACACTCTTGCGTAGGTTTGATATTTTTAATTAAAGACTTCAACCATTGTTGACCAACATCGTATTGAATTTGGCTTTAACGATCTATACCATACTTTTGCTTGGCCAACAAGTGTCATAGGAAAGAGCTTAAGTTTTTGCCAACCATTATCGATGTTGTTCCATGTGCAGGCATCGTAGAAGGCTTGTAAATGTTGGTACGGATCTAAGTCATAGCCTCCTGAAAAAGTAGGAAAGTTGTTTAAATTGAGCCTAGGTAGATGGCTCTCTTTACGATGCCTACGTGAGATTTGAACGGCCTCCTATATTTGCGTTAAGCTTGTAGTGGCCAGTAGGGGTTCATCATCATCAGGTAAGTTATGCTTTCATGTGTTGGGATGACGTTGTTTTTGTTCATGTTTATAAGAAACCCCCACTCCAGGTTGTGTACTCCAACCTTCATCGTCATATAGTTTGTTGGTTCTCCAATGAACTTCCTCACTAAGTGTGGCATTATCGTAATCTTGTAGGAGAGGCATTGTTGTGANCATTTTCAACGCGATCCAGTCGAACTTCGTAGACAGACTAGTTGTGGCACCTAGATAGTTAGCCTTAGGTCACAGTTTGCTGTCTTCCCACCTAGACTAGTATTATCTTTGTCACGTATGGTTTAGTCCAGAGTGAGGTGTATGATGTGGTCCTAATCTAATGCTACTCCTAAAGGCAATGGAAAGTAATATTAACTAAGCTAGGAGGAAAGGGTAAGAAAATCTAAACTAGCCTAAATGTGATGACCATCCATTCCTTGATTATCCATACACATCTTGGACTTCGTGCACAACTACCACTGGGATTACCAAGTGCAAATCCCAAGTACGCTACTGGGTTACCAAGTAGTCACACTTAAATGCTCGTAATCAAGTTGTACCCATTCTACATTCTAACGTGAGTTTAAGGGTGAGAGAGATTAACTAATAAAGCAATAAATAACAATGAAATAAATAAATAAATAAACAAAGTGAATGCTATAATGATGAAGTAATCTTGATCTTTATTTCCAGTCATGTGCGTGTCCAAGTCCGACACACTCGAATAAAGGATGCCATACAATTACATTCACCACACTATGGGCATACACTAGAAAATAATCTATCTCTGGAGGGATCAAACTACCAGAGTTTAGCTACAATCTAATCTAAGCTGTGAAACAAGGGAGATCCGCCTCTTATTTATAGATTTGACGGTGCACTGCGATATCGTGTACGCGATATTGTAGCCCATGCGATATCGCGTCCCATCAGAAATCAAGAGTCTTACCACTATGCTAACACTTCATTATTATGGAACCAAAGCTAGATGACTAAATATACCCTTAAGACATATAGCCAACACTAAATTCATTTATTTGGTGATTAAAAATGTTAGATAACATGCAATAAAAATAATTAAAATACAATCAAGAAGATTGAAGAATGCCTTTGTAGAGATCTATTAAAATAAAAAAACAGGGTAGGTTTTAAGGAGAAAGAAGGCTTTTTCAAGTGATGAAAGAGGCTTAATGTAAAATTATAGGAAAGCCATGAAAGACAAAACCTAAAGGAGAAGACTTAACCTTCTTTGGCCAATAATAAAGGAACTTGAAGAAAATATGGACAAGGAGACAATATAACTTGTACAAAATATGATGTGAGAATATACATGATAGAACATTAGAAAATTCAAAGTACAAGGGGCTTTACCTTGTTACAAATACCTCAACGTAAGTAAAGTTGAAGAGGTTAGATTAAAAGATTTACATATTCATAATGACACATTTTTGACATAATAGATTATGTTAGTCTATTGGTTAGAGTATGCACTTGGTAGTTTGTAAGTCCTAGGTTCGAATAGGGTACATTAATCCAACAAATTATTATGATTTAACATAATAGATTATGATATTTATTGAATATAAATGCATAAATCATTTTGGTTACATGAAAAAGAGTAGTTATTGATAATATTTTTTTAATCACTTACACATTGTCATTTGCATTAATTATAAGTAATTAAGAATACATATCCTATATTTTGTAGAAGGTAATCCCTTTGAAAATTTATGGATTACATTGCACAAGTATGTAATATGTCATAGGATTTACGAATTACACAAATATTAGACATATCTCTTGTACTCAAAATTTATTTCTCCCAATGGATTTTGCACAAGTTAATTTATCTTCCAAATTCTTTGGCTCTACACACATCATACAATATCAATATCAATATAAATATTGCATTTCACATTGTAATATTGGAAGGGGTTGGTTGTAGTTTATAAGTCATAGGATTTTGATGAGCAATGGAGTATCCAACACCCAACCATAAGCGATATGAGTGTTCATGCATAATCCTTGTTCAATTCTATAGACAAGGCAATGTGACTATGCAAGTAACTAGGTAGAGTTTGTGATCGTTGTCTTCCCATGTGAGCTAGTAAATTCAATGTGTATGGTTTAAATGACAATGAGGTATATGATAAATGATGTTGTATGGGCCATAGTGCTCATAGCTAACATGAAGTAAAAGTAAGGGTTTCTAATTCTAAGTAATAGTAAACAACTCTAATCTACCCTATGCGATGAATAGCCAATCCTAATCTTCCATTCATACCTTGGAATTCATGTAACTACTACTGGATTACCACATACCACACTAATAGGTGTACCAAGTAATAGTATTATTGGGTTACCAAGTAGCTACACTTAAGTGCTTGAAATCAGTCATACTCATTTCGCTCAATGATAGGAATAATAAAGTGCATTGAAAGTAAATCAATAACTATGAAAATAGTAAACATTAAACTAAATGAAAGCAGAAATAAAACAAAGTGTTGCTACAATGATGGAAATTAATCTCGATCTTTATTTCTAGTCATGCAATGCGTCCAAGTACATCACACTTGAATAAAGACTCCAATCAATCACTTAACATCACATTTCGGCTAGACATTACTAAGTACTAAAAATTAAAATTATGGAAAAAAATTGAAAGAGTTCTGCTACTATGCTATCAAATATATTGTGGATCCATGTGTTTAAGTGTTACTTTTATAGGTTGGCATGCACCTTGCGATATCATTTATATGATAACGTATCATGAGATACAATAATGTATCTACGATATCATAATTTCAATATCGTTATGGCAAAATTTTTTACTTTATTATATCCCCACAACTAATTGAAAACTCATCCTTGAGTTAAAAATGAAGATAGAGTCCCTCACAAAATTGGGAGGTAGATTTACATGACACTAACTACTCTATACATGACTCTTGAGTGTTGCAATGGTGTTGTTCACAAACATGACATGACAAACTTTACAATACAAAAACAAAATTTGGCAAAGCTAAATGTAGCCTTATGTTGTTCCAAATGGCGATGGCTCTTCCATTGCTTGCTTTCCCTTGTCATTAAGCTTATGAAATTGGTAGCAATTCAAGAGTGCTTGCAATTTCTTCTCTTCCATTCTTAGATTGTGAACCGTCCATGTTGATGAACCAATGTTTGATGGGATAAACACATTCCATGGACATGGAAATTGTAGAAAAATTTGATTAGCTTTAACATACCAATGCGCAAACTATTGTCTTTCTTCTTCAAAAGCTCTGGCCTTCTCTCTTAGTTCATAGTAATCTATTAATCTTCTAGCTAGGTTTGTTGCTATAACTTTTTTATCCTAGTAGCCATCCTTAAGTACTTCTAGCTTTGAGTTTGCTACTTAAAGTTTTTGTAAAGCATCCTTGTGATCTGTAAACACCTTCTTGTACAAGGTGTACGTAGTTGCTACTGTTGTTTAAGCTCACTTTTGGCCTACCTACTATTAACATGGCTAAGTTAGCATAACAGAGGTTTGCTAATCCCATGTATTCTTATAAGTCCTCTATTTGCAAGTCTTTATTTTTCACTTCTGCTTTATAGGTGTGGGCCATGCTATCCAAGATGGGTTGCCATTCTAGATTTGTGCTGACATGGAATTAATTCTAGCCTAAGCCATCTGGATCTCTTTCTTGTTAATTTGCTTATACATTCCCACCTGATCTCGGAAGTTTTCCTTGAACTGTTTATGCTTCTTTTCCTCATTTTGCTACACACTAATTTTGATGGCTCACTTTTGTTGAATGATGTGTACCTCCCCCATGGAGAGGATTCTGTTTTCTCTTATGATGTAGCTCATATCTTGGTTGATCCTCACCAACAATTCCCTTAGTTGATGGATGCTTTCATCCAAAATATTTTTCAATTTTTCAACAATGGTCAACCACATGTTATCTACAACGAATTGTTTATTTTTCCTCTTATAAGGTAGCAAGTGCTTTAGTATGGGCATATGTTTGGGCTTTAGCTGCTAAAGCATCCCATATTGCTATCCCTTTTTCATTTTCCATCTCTTTATTATTGTTAAGGAGGTAACTGATTTGCTCAGTTCTAAATTATGCTAGTTGTTTTGGTGCAATGAACTGACTTAGATCTCTTCTTTCTGCTCTTAGGGCTACGAGCTCTTCTTGTAATCTGCAAAGCTCATTCTTAGCATGCTATGCCCTAGTTTTAGTCATGATCAATTTTCCTTTGATGAAAATCATTTCAAACTGTGTTGCAGTGACATTACTAGGAATGTCAAAGAGATTTTTCATAACCTATCTTGTGTGTAATAGTCTATCTAACACATCTTCATGTTTTGCAAGATTCATAGAGGTACCAGCTAATATTTGAGCATCTTTAGTTCTAGAAAAATTAGCTGGTGGCACAACAGGTACATTGAAGGATTCTTTAATGTGATCCGTGATCACTTCTGTGGATCCTACTGCATCATGGTGTTAAATGATCACAAATGTGACTCCTCTAGATTCAAGCACCACTTGGAACGATGCAGTGTTTCCAAAAATTTGTTGTGACCATTAGCCCTCTACTCCTGATTGTAATGATATTTGTCCATTAGTAGGATTTGTTAAGATGGTTGGCTTGACTACATCATCAATTACTTTGAATAAATTAGCGTCTTCTTTGCTTCCTCAATTGATGGTTTTTGCAATTTACCATAGATGACTCATTGAAGGTCTATAATCTTGCAGCAACGACGGTGGAACTTGCAATTCCTACTATTGTCATTGTTTTATGGTTTGAGTAGTCTCCTCAATGTTTGGTTGTTCTTCTATTTGGTTTTTTCTTGGCAGGCACTGGCTTGAGCATTTTTGCATAAGAAGCATTCTATACCTTTTCTAATGCATCATTTGTATACCCTAGGATGCTAGCTTGTTTACATAACTTCCGAATAAGGTAAGGAAATGGAAGTGTTAACTTCCCTACCTTCTTCTTCTCAAATCGCCTTTGGATTTCTATGAAGTAGAGGTGAGTGATGTTCACATTGAACTTTTCCATTAATATTGCACTACCTCTAGCTACATATGTAGAAATTTGGTTCAATTTCTTCGTGGGAAACAAGTGATAAGTGCCAATTTTAAAATAGATCTTTTCTTCAGTAGTCAGTTCACTATATTCTTTATTATCCTTGCCATACACTTGCTACAACCATTGATTCCTAGCATGTGTGTCAGATCTTTTTGATATCTATGCCATCTTTGCCCCTTCATTGGGCACATTCGATACCTCTGCAATTACCCTAACTAAGTAAGACACTAAGATCCCTTCAATTTTTACTATAGCATTTGCTTCTCGATTCTGCCAAAATTGGAGTGTTTCTCCTAAATATCGCTCCCCATTTATTGTCAAAGTAGGCCACAACGGAGATGACTAAAGTTGGGCCTTAACACCTTCTCTAGAAAATTCCAAAAATGGACCAAAGTTAAGTTCCAAAATTATTGTCAACATGATGGATTTTTCTTGAACAACCTAAAGGCATTTAGGTGATAGTATGAGTTGTTGTCCCTAGACAGGCATTTGTGGAATGGTTGCTTCTACTTAAGTAGATTGCTCCGTGGTAGGAGTTTGTTGATGAATAGTAAAGGATTGTGCCTCTTAATCTCCTTGTTCTACTTGCAGGTTTTGCTCACTCACTTTTCCTCTTCCATTGCCTCATGGTCTTTTACTTGTTGGTCCTAGAAGTTCTTCAATTAAGGGTTTGGATGTACTAGAGTATTCTCATAAATGAGCAACAATTTGGTACCTGACTCATACCCTTAGTTATATCAAGTTCTTAGTTCATTATGATTGTAGAGTTAGAAAATGTTTCAAGAAAAATCCCATTAGTACATTTCTATGATGCAAAATGAGTGGTATGATCAATTAGGAGTCTTCTTAAAGTTTTTTTGGCCTTAATATAAGTGATTTACTTTAGAAATTCTTGATATGTCCCCTTAAACTTACCCTTATGATACCTTCCAGTTGTTAGCAATTTCAAAAAAATCAACTCAAATTTTCCTCACTAGCACCCCCCACAACTAAGATGATCACTCTAGGATAATGTAGATTCAAAAATCATGAAAATAGAAGTAATAATGTGCAAGTCATGGGCATTAGAAGATGGGGTGTTAGAGCACTATGTGGTAAGGAAAAATTGGCAATAACTATCCTTTTATGAAAATCAGAAATAATTGTTTTTAACTCCCCTGCACTATATCTAGTATTTATATGTGCAATATCATAAATACGACATCGTAAATGCGATATCATAGGTGCTTGCAATATTGTAACTATGATGTCACATTAGAAAAAATCAAATTTTCTTAAGATTTTTCAAGGAAAAATTGAGTCCCATCAGATGGTTGGAAGATATAGATCATGTTGAAAGGGTCCTAAAATGGAGATGATGTTTCAATTGTGAAAAATAAGCGTTGAAAGTCTATGATTAAGGAATCTCAGGCTACGAAAGTATATGAGGTGTTGATGGAATGAATGAGATAGACAATGGTGTTGTATCATTAGAATGGACAATGTGAATGATATAGGTGATGTTTACTATCATTTATTGGAATTGGAAGGCTCAAGATGATGTGGAATTGCTTGGTAGGTATAAGATACAACAGTTATACAAGTGGGTCCTCCCCAAAGCAGGCTTCAACCCTTAATGCCCTTATATAACCATGCCTAAAAGTGTCCTTAGGAACTTCAGGAGTTGAATGTAATGCATACCTATTTAGCTAGACACACACATTAGTACCACCAAATTTGGAAAATAACTTTATGTTACACAAAATTATAAGTTATGACTATTCAAACAGTGAGATGAAATGGGCTTAAAAGGGATTGCAAAAATTGGGACATGAGATGTCTTACCATAGGCATAATAAATTCTTGTGTTTTATTAGTGGTTAAAGTAATCATTAGCCTTTCTATCCAAGATTCAAACCAAGTCCAAACCACATTCCAATGACATCACATCATTTCATCTCTTAGAATTACAATCATAAGACTATCAATGTTGTAAGGAGTATTGTCACTTGGCATATTGTCCAAGGGAGGAGTTTTATTCATGGCACTTTATTTTTATGTTTATATTTATGAGAAGTCGCCTACCTTTAGGCATGAGTAACATGTCTTTCCAGTGGGACTCCTAGACATTTATTCTATGCTCTTTTATTAATATTTTTATTCTATGTCAACCTTTTAAGGTAGCACTTATTTAACTCTTACTCCCATTTTTCATTAGATCTAGAAAGATATAATACAACCTTAATAACAAAATAGAACTCATAATAATAATCCAAAAAGAATCCACAAGTCTCCTTGATGTCACACCCTTTTCGTTCCCCCTTCATTATTCACTCTTCAATCCAAGCATAATGATCACAAGTTTATCCTTATTTTATATGATGGAAAAGAATGTCATTATGGCCATGGTAAGAACCTCTTATTAATGGAATGGATGGATGGATGATGTGGGCTCACTATGCAAATAATCAATCTCTTATGATTGGATATCATAGACAAATCTTCATCTTTCTAGACTACATCTTTCCTTTATTCAATGTGTCTTATTAATAATCAAAATTATTTACAAAAGGTTTGAAAATAAAGTATGAAAGAAATGAAAAAGATAGTAAAAAATTGTGAAAAAGTATAAAGAATGAAAAATGTAAAAGAATATGAAAAATGGAAGAGTATAAAGAATGAGAAAATCAAGAATGTGAATAATGAAAAGAATTGTAAGACAAAAAATAGAAAAATAACTTATTAATTTCAAAATCAAAGTAAAGTATCTTCGCCACGACTAATCTCATGGGTGAGTGTTTGGAACATGCTCCCTAAATCTCCTAGTCATACACTGTAGGTGGTTCTCCTACCATCTTTATTGATTTAACTATTCTATTATTACCTCATGTAATTTTGATAGTAGTGGAGTTATGATCATCTAAATCCTTGTTCTCTTTCCCTTTTGGTGTATGATTATGAGCTATTGATTTCATTTTTATGTTCTTAGTTGGAGTCATTTTCATAGTTTGGGAATTAGTAAGTGTTTTAGATGTTTCCATGCATGTGTTAGATACTTGTTAGTTCTCAGTTAGTGGCCACAGGGTGTCTTTTGGTTTAATGGCCTTTGCTGTTTTGGTTGCACACATTGGTTGTTTATTGTTATTGTTATGGACTAGAATGGTAATTGTGTTAACACTTTGAAGTGTCGATCCATGATTGCATCCTTTACTTTTAGCAGTAATGCATGGAATTCTCTACATATGTATGGCTCTATGTCCATCTTCTTTAGAAATCTCAATCAAAAAATCTTTCATACTTAGCTTAATGTCGATTATGCTAAGCCATGCCCTCCCCATGATTATTGAAAATTTCTTATCAGCATCTTTCACATCAATAATCAAAAATTCTATTGGATATGACCATCCATTGACCATGGTCACTACATCATCTATCTGCCCCAAAGGATTGGTGATAGACTAATCTATAAGCTCCAACCTATGGTGGTAGGTTCCATGCTTGATATGTTTTGTAGGAAATAATATTCATCCCAAAACTAGAGTCTAATAGAACTTTGTATGGTAAATTCCTAGCTATTCATAGATAAACCAAAGGAATTCCTGGATCAATTATCTTTTTAGGGAGTGGTCCTACCTTGATCTAGTTAGTGATGATTTTACTAAGCATGACAACTTGTATGTTTGGGCTTGAGGATGATGGAAGCCTGTCAATAGTGAGAAGATTTGTTTTAGGAGAATATGGTCTCAATGAAGCTCCAATTCTACCAGCCTTCTCTAGACTTATCCTAAAGAAAGGATGTTTTTTTGTTTGGCCCTTAGCATTGCTAGTGAGATCCTCCACTTGTATACTTACTGTCCTTGTAGCTCTCTTTTGCTACAGTTGTGATGGCAACTCTCATTGCATTGCTAGTGGTGGCATTGGTGGTAAAGTATTTGGATTGGGATTTAAAAAATTAGTTTCTTGTGGATGCACATATGAGTTTGAATTGACCCTTGGTGGTGTCATTTGGTGGTATTCTAGTGAATAATAATGTGGAGTCTGAATAGTTGCATTTACTGGTGAGATTGGCCATTGGACATAATATCCATAAGGATCAAGTTGTCAATATGGATACTGTTGATGCGGTAGTGGCATGGCCCATGATTGAGGCTACTACCACTACTAATAATATTGCTCCTATGCCTGCAACAAAGCTCCACTAGGATAATACATTGGTTGAAGGTTCTTGTGGTAGTTACCTTAAGGATAAGGTAATTGTTTGGTCATCTATTTTTGAACAAATTTGGGGTTGCATGTGTATGCCCTTGTTTCTTGCAAATGTGTCATAACCAGATAACATCCCTTAGGATGTTCATACTGACACATAGTACAACCTTCTTCATTTGTAAAGCTAGCATCCAAGACCTTAGCTACTGAAGAAACTTTGCCTTTGTGTCCAAGCTCTCTCTTCTTTCTTTTATCTTTGCCTCTTATGAAGGCTTTCTTTGCTTTTTCCTCGATAATCTTTAATGTTGTTTTATACCTTTCATTGATTGAACCCCACATTTTTGCTACCTATGTTGCTACATTGGCAACAGATTTTTGGATTAGTAGCATCTCTTTTTGGATTGCCTAGTCACAGGTTCCTTCCTCTTGGATATCACACACACGTGCATCTTTCTTTCTTATTGATGGATCCCTATTGTACTCTTCAGCTGATTCTCTTTTTTTAAGTTCTTCTTCCTCTTTGGCCACTTGATTGATCAATCTTTGAATACAATGGATAGTCAATTCTAATAATCTTCCATGGGCATAAACCCCAAGGATCTCTCTAGTTTTACTTCTTAGCCCATATATGATGTGCCTAAGCTATTCCTTTGATAAAAATTCATGGCCTAGGCATCTATGTAATAGTGAATAATATCTACCCATTGCCACATCAATGGTTTTGTGAGTTCCTTGTTTTCAATTTTGGATTTATTTTCTTAGATTTGACACTCATAATAGGTATGATATTTATCATTAAAGATTTCAAGCATGGTACTCCAACGTCTAATGGATTTAGGTTTGAGTGACCTATACCAACTTTTCGCTTCGTTCACAATTGTTCTACAAAATAGCTTCAATTTTTGCCAATCACTTTCTATGTTTTGAAGGACACATGCATCATGGAAGGCTTGAAGGTGATGCTGGGGATCAACATTATAAGCACCTTTAAATTGTGGCATATTGTTCATATCTAGCTGTTTGATTCAGCTATCTCTCACGTGCCTAGTTGGTATGTAGATAGCTTCCTAAATATTAATCATGTTTTAGGTTACCATAAAGAGTTCATAATCATGATCAAGTTCGTATGCTTTGTTGTAGTAGCAGCCCCTTCTAATGCTCATCCCTCTATTTTGTCTCTTCTTCTTCTTGGTTCATATCCTTCATCTTCTGAATCAGAGTACCTTGAATATCTATGATGATGGCCATGAGTTCGCCTTTCTTCCCTATTAGAGTCCTTGTACATGTGTCTTGTCTTGTCAGAGTCCTCCGATGATCATGATGAGGTCGCTGAGGTGGCAAGAGAATGGTGCCAACTGGTTCTCTTTTCATGACTCTTGTATGTTTCTCTGTAAGATATAGCAAGATCCCTTGGCCTAGAGTCCTATTTGTATCTTGAGTCACTACTAGAGTAGAATGAAGTTGGGCTTTGATAGGTTCCTCTAGTCTAATGATAGGTGTCTTTGAAGGCTCCTCATGATTGTGGTGGAGTTGTTCTGAAATGAATTGATTAGCATAAAATTCTTCTTTTGACAACAAAAGTGTTAGTACGCTTCCCTTTGCTGTGTATATGTTTGATTTCCATGGTGATATCTCTTCTCATCTACTCCTTTGTGGGTTCATAGGGTCTAGTTATGTGTTGAGTCACATGATACCCTTCCTAAATCTAGTCAAAATGCATTTCCTTTAGGGCAGTTTGTAGCATGTTCAGTGTTGCACGTTCTAGAGACAGGACTATGTTGCCTTGTATGTCTTTCCACCTCATTTGCTTGTCTTCATTAAAGATGAAAGTAAAATCTAGATGGTATGAATTAATGTGAGCGTAAGTGATTCATGTTTGCATTGGCATCCCCCATTCATCTTCATCAACAATTCTATCATTGCTTCTTGCCCTCTTGTTAGGCAATGATTGGTCATTATGTGAAGCCATATTATAGTTCTTAGATGGTTTGAGTTAAAAGTGTGCTTTACTTATATTTTTTAGGTTTGACTTTAAGTTTTAGATACAATGAACTTTGAAAAATCAATTACCTAGCATAACATTGACTTGTCCCTGGCAACGGTGCCAATGATGAGCAATGGAGTATCAAACACCCAACCATACAAGATACGAATGTTCATGCATGATACCAGTCGAATTTCGTAGACAATGCAATGTGACTATGCAAATAATTGGTTCGAGTTCACGATTGTTGTCTTCCCACATGAGTTAGTAAGTTCAATGTGTATGGCTTAACTCACGATGAGGTATATGATAAATGATGTTGTATGGGCCATAGTGCTCCTAGCTAACATGAAGTAAAAGTAAGGGTTTTTAATTCTAAGTGATGGTAAACAAATCTAATCTACCCTATGCGATAAGCAATCGATCTTGATCTTCTATTCACACCTTGGACTTCATGTAACTACTATTGGGATTATGAAGTATGAAACTACTAGGTGTACCAAGTGATAGTACTACTAGGTTACCAAATAGCTACACTTAAGTGCTTAAGATCAGTCCTAATCATTTTGCTTAATGATAGGAATAGTAAAGTGCATTAAACTATGAAAACAGTAAACATTAAACTAAATGAAAGTAGAAATAAAACTAAGTGTTGCTGCAATGATGGAAAGTAATCTCGATCTTTATTTCCAATCATGCAATGCGTCCAAGTATATCACGCTCACATAAAGACTCCGATCAATCACTTAACATCACACTACGAGCACACACTACTAAGTACCAAAAGCTAAAATTATGTAAACAAATTGAAAGAGGTATCCTACTATGCTATCAAATCTATTACGAATCCATGTGCCTAAGTGTTGCTTTTATAGGTTGGCACGCACCTTGTGATATTGTTTATACAATAACATATCATGAGATACAATAACGTATCTATGACATTGCAGATACGATATGGTAACTGCAATATCGTTATGGTGAAATTTTTGACTTTATTAGTTTGAATAGGGTATATTAATCTAACACAATATTATATTGGCATAATGAATTATGATTATTTATGAATATAAATTCATAAATTATTTCATAAACAAATAATTACCATAATATTAGTCTTTCCATTCACTTATACATTTTTTATTGCATTGATTATAAATAAGTACAACAAATATCATATAATATTTGTTTAGCAAGTGATCCCTCTAAAATTTATGGATTACATTGCACAAGCAAAAAGTAATATGTCATAAGATGCATGGCTTAGACATATCCCCTATTTCAGGGTACAAATTTTCCATATCTCCTGACCAATATCCATTCTCACTATTTCAGTATAAGATGATGTTGCATATCACCTTAGCAATATCCAACTTATACGAATCAGTTTAAAAAGCTAACGTTCATACAGGTAAATTGTTGGTGGACAAATAGCAACATCCAACCATTATTCGCGGACACAAAGGAAATTATAATAATAATTAAGGGTTATTTTGATTTCGAAAACCAAGTTACGGGTTCGATTATTTGAAACATGCCGAAGCATAAGGTCGCTTTGCAAGGAAAGCAGGGCTTACCTTTGGAAGAATGGAGAGATTATCAGTAGATTAGCTCCTCATGTATTCGCTCAATAGATTTTGTGATCTGAATTGTCCTATCATTCTGAATCTGAACAGACTATGATATCATCAGCAGCTACAGCCTGCATGCTTTTACCGTGATTTCCAAATTCGCAACCGCAATTAATTTACGAGATGTGTCTCTGGAAAACCTGAGCCAACTAGAAAGCTTCAGATTTTGGTAACTTTATATATCAAGTTTCATGTGTTTTAGTTTCACTGTTAAAAGTGTTTGAGAAAGCCTGTAGGTTGAGGTCACGGGCGTTTGGAAAAGATGTACACCGCGCTATAAGAGCTACACCAGACAGTATTCCAGCGTAATTGAATTCCACAGGAAGCTTACAATGAAGGGATACCGTGCTTTAATTTACAGGTGCTGCATGCATAAAATAAACACTAAAACAACATTATTAGTGTTTTGACAGTGAAAATCCATTTGAAATTCTGATCGTGATTGTGATATGAATGTGATAAAATGCTGCAGCGGCGATCATGATTTCATTATTCCAGCTTTAGGAACGCAAAGGTGGATCAGATCACTGGGCTATGCAACCACTGCCGAATGGAGGTCCTGGTTTGCTGATGGTCAAGTTGCTGGGTATGTGCTTGCTTCTGCTAATATCTTTTGGTCAATTGAACTGGCAATTTTTATAGCAATTTTGCTAAAGTTAGAATGCAATTTTGCTAAACTTTAATTCAATTTTTCTCTTACCTGACTTTAATTTGGCTTCAAATACAATTCAAATCTGCTTCTGTATGTTATCAGTATCACTTAAAGCTAAAATAAAACAAGCAAACAACTTACAATCCATAATAGATTATTATCTTTGATTTTACAACTTTGAAGGCAGATTACCACCTTTGTTTTTACAACTTTGAATAAATTTGTTTCTTTCAAATTTGAAGAAAATTGAATTGGAGTATTTCAAGCAAAATTGAAATCCGGTAAGAGTGATATTGGATTAAAGATAAGCCAAATTGTTTTCCACCTTAGCAAAACCGCGATAAAAATTAATAAAATTTGATTGACGAAAAGAATAATTTCTGTTTACTGTCGACTTTAAACCTAATAAAATATCAGTTTCAGTTTGAACTAAAAAATTAAGAATGATTTTCTGTCTGGGTTTTAGACATTTAGCTAACAAGTTGACTATTGTGCCATTCAATCAATGCTAACAGGTTCACAATACAGTACGAACACCAGCTAACATATGCAACGGTGAAGGTATATATATTGAATGTAATGTATACAAGGGAAAGGATCAGTCGTTGTGAAGTGAATTTCGCAGATTTTGCAGGGATGCTGAGAATTTGCTTTCTTGGACCGTTGAATTTATTTGCAGGGAGGAGGTCACACTGCTCCCGAGTATCAGCCAAGAACGTCCTTTGTCATGTTCCAGCGATGGATCTCTGGCAACCCTCTCTGAATATCTGGTTGGCTGGCCATATCATCCATACATCAGCAACCCAATAATTCATGATTTCACACTTTTTGAAGAACTTCTTTCCATATCTGACAACCCAATGTGGTTTCTCATATCTGGCTTATTTGACTACTTTATAATTCATGATATATCTGAACCTAAGTGAGTCTATAACGTAAATTTTTTCATCCGAATGCTGACCATGCTGTTTTAAAAGTACATATGACATTATGTGCTGGTGAGGCATTGGTCACATTGTGTGGCTTGTTTTCTACAAGTTACAGGTTCGGTTTCAAGAGGTCCGTGGAGACACATGTTACTTGGGGACATGGTAAAAATATGTCATAGCTAACCTTGTGTCTACCTTCATGTTCAGCTCATTTTAGATAGGATAAAGAAACCAAGATAATGAATATGGCATATAGCATCATGACATGAAAGACCAACTTTTAAAAGTTTATATAGCATTATGGATGACATAAACATCATGTCAATAATGACTTGTAGAATTAATTGTTAGTTTTCTATAATTACTTAACTATTATGTTTTCTTTAAATATATATCTAACACAATACTTTGGTAGAGCTCAGGAAAAACCTCAACATGCCTTAAGTGTTATTAGAACTTAGCTTTTAATCTCATGCCTACATAGTACTTGTTAGATAATTTTGGCTAAGAGGGCAACTACCAATCATATGGAAAGGCCTAGTCCTTTAATGCTAAATTATATTTCCCAATTCTTTCATTCTATATTACACACAAATGTTTTAAAATTGATCCTAAGATTTAACTTTTTGTAAAGGAAAAATATGTTATTGGCCAAATTATAGATATATATCATAAATATATAGCTAAAATAGTGAAATAATAAATTGAACCACCTCTAGGTGATTTTAGAAGCTCTATAACTTTGGGTGTCTTAGAATAGTTAAAAAGTATACTTAGTTCAGTCTCAAAACTTTAACTAAAAAAATTCATAATGTGAAGTGATACGATGATGTGAAAGGAGCATAATATTTCCTTATTATGTTTATTCAATATTTAAGAAATGTTAGATAATAGAGAATTAAAAGAATTAAAATACATTGAATAAGACAAAATAATGTCTTGGTGAAGATCCCTTAAAATAAGGCAAGGATAGGCTTCCAAGAGAAACAAGGCTTCTACAAGTGATGAAAGAGACTTAAGGCAAATTACTTAACCTTTTTCTTGGACAGCAATGAAACAACTTCAAGGAAAGATGTGTTAGGAAACAATGCAACTACTTCAAAGTAAGTTGATAAAGTTACCTATTATATGAGGAATTAAAGTACAAATTAAAATAATGATTTACTTGTTAATAATCAAAGTTCCTTACCTTGCCATGAATACTTCAATCATAAGTTAAAGAGGTTAAATAAGAGATACACATTCATAATGGCTCATTCATGACATAATGAGCCTACTTAACCTTCTTTGGCTAGCAATGAAACAACTTCAAGGAAAGATGTACAAGGAAACAATGTAACTAACAAGAATTAAAGTACAAATTAAACTAATAATTTAATTGTCAATTATTAAAGTTCCTTGCCTTGCTATGAATATTTTACTCATAACTAAAGTTGAATAGGTTAAAATAAGACTATAAGAGATACACATTAATATTGACTTATTATTGACATAATGCATTATGGTTATTAATAAATATAAATTCACAATTTTTTTGGGTTATAACTCTAATGAATCATGTCGATTGTTGCATCGACGAAGCCCTATCGATGCATGGGAAGATGCGTTGATGCAGATGTGTTGATGCAATTTTATGTCAAGCCTATAGAAATGCACGTACCCACCGTATTTATGGCATATTATGTAATTAGTGTAGCCAAGTTCTTGTAGTTTTCTTTCTCCAAAGTTAGAATATTTTCTGAGTGCCTGTAGTAGAAACTCAAGCAATTGTATGGATCTTTATTCGAGCATCTTAGAATTAAACACATTGATGTGATTGATAATGAAGACAAGATTCTTGACACTTCTTACAACACTTGGAATAGCTTAATATTTTGCACTTTATCATTAATGCATTTTATATTCTTGTCTTAATTAATTAACAAACATAATCATGAACACATAAGTGTGACCACTTCGAGCATATCATTTAATGCTTGGTAATCCCAGTAGTGGCAATTTGGTATGCCTAGTAATTGACACTTAGAAACCCAGTAGCGTTGATACAAGTTCAAGATGTGTACAATAAGTGGGCTCAAATACTTATGTTAGGCTAGTTAGTTGTAGAGCCATTAGATAACTAGATTAGTTAATTATCAACCATTTATCTTTTCAATGCTTAGGATTAAATATATAAAAATATAAAATATAAATAAATAGCATATGCCTTAGCTCATACTTAATCATACATACGAGCATACATAAGTGAGAGCTAAGAGGACAATGATCACATCTTTCCAAGTCGCCATCTTTGTATATAGGCACACTTAGGAGCTGAGTCCATGGAATTCAACTAGATTGCTAATGCATACTTGTGGTTCATATGGTTGGCCATAGGGACTACTTGTTGCTCATCAAACTTCACTTTTGTGCATGGCTCACATGTTTTTGTTTTCATTAATTATACATAATTAAAATGAATATCTTATATTTGGTTTAACAATACTCCATCTATTATTTATGCATTCCTTTCCACATGCTAACAATATGTGATAGGACTTCCAAATTACATGTACCACTTACCAAACCAAGACCCATAACACTAGTTAATTCAACTAGGTAGTACTGAGTTATAAACTTCTAGATATCTTGGGGTGTACTTATGTTTCAATTATTTTAGGTTCCAACACCCCCTACATGTACCACTTAGACTTCTTTCCCTATTTGAACATACAAATGTTGCATATCAGCTAAAAAACAATATAATACTATATCCAACCATTGGGAATCTATCTAAAGAAGGAAGGAAGGAATGTGTTTAAGAAGCTAGTGTTTGTACAAAGAAACTATTTGTGGACAAATAGCTACTAATGAATCATACCTTAGGTTGCAGCAACCATCGATGGTGGGCATGTGTTGATGCATCACCATCGATGCATATGCATCAATGCAATGTCTATCTCTACCTATATAAATGCACATACCCACCACATTTATGGCACCACGGAGTTAGTAGAGTAACTAAGTTTTTGCAATTTCATTTTGTAAGAGTTAGAATATTTTCTAAGTGCCCGTAGTAGGACTTTAAGGATTGTACAAATCCTTATTCAAGCATTAATGTACCTGAACACCTTGATGTGCTGGCGATAAAGATGATATTCTTATAAAAAAAGAAAAGAACACAAATAATGGGAATTTAAATCACATCCCTTAGACAAAATAATGGGCTACAAGCACTAGTTATGGGGCTAGAAAGACATGTTACCCATGCTTAAAGGCACCCCTCTAACTAAGTCCATTTTTTTCACTTTCTACTTCTCTTTTCTTCTTTCTTTGGAATGGTGAGTGGTTTGTGGAGATGTTCTTATATCTTGGAGGGTGAAATGGTCTAAGGTGTTAATGCAAAATCACTAAAAGTGGATGGTCTTGATTTAGATTAAGGAAAGAAGCTCTTACGTCATATTAATCACATCCTTCACAAGGAACTTCATGTGACCAAAATGCAAGACTCCATTTCATACTCTCTCTCATCCACCTGTTCTTTCCATCCACCACCTTATTGCCTCTTCTCATGATTGTATCGATGGTTTCATTTTGGGACGATCTTCATTCTTTGATGGTTTCTCTGGTGATTTGTTTTTAAAAAATCCACAATCATTAATCATCCTTGGAGCCCACAGACTCCTTGGTTTGAGGGCATGCAAGGGCATTCAAGGCATAAGCCTCCTATGGGGAGGACCCACTTGCATACTCCTTTGTTGGAATGGTTAAGTTCCTTATTCCTTAGCCATTTTGCTTTCAAAACTTATGTTTTCCACCACAGTGCATCTAATTTTTACACTCCTTGGCACATATATTCCCTAAAGAAATCTTTGTTCAAAATGTATTTCTAGCCCTCTTCAAGCATTCATCCTCATTCTAGATTTTTGTAACTTCCTCTGGACTTCAATTTCATGAAAAAACTCCTTTCCCTTAGTTTTTAATGTGGAAAATTTTTATTTTTGGCTGCATCAATACATCCCTGTCAACATAGCATAAAAAACCTATAAATAACAATGGAAGTTAGATAGTTTTTCACATTTGCCTCAAAATGCCAAGGGCATTTTTGTACTTTTTAGAGCCCAAAAGCTTCCCAAGCCCATATCTTCCTAATCACTTATCCGAATCTACTTGTTCTTTGACCCTGTAACTACTAGAGGTGAGCTTTATGTCATGGGGGCCATAAACTAATGGTTTTTTATAGGAAATTTTCCTAACTCCCATATGGTTTAACTAATAAAATAATTTTAAATATCACAAATTCATCTAAGTTAAACCTCACCAACAAACTTGGGTAGCCATTACAATAAAATAATCAATTTTATATAATCACAACTTAACCTAAGTGTAACTAGCTAAAGGGGATAAGGTGTCAAAGTATTATAAGTTACACATAAAATGCTAATCCTTGGCTATGTTTGTAATAATAGATGATGCCAAAGAGAGTATTGGAAGAAGGATCATCTAGACCATAGGAAAAGTGGCCATGAGGAGGAAGGGTTAGTAGCTATAAAAACCTTAAGAGGGAGAAGTAGAAACACATACCACAAGACCTCTTCGAGAGGAGCCCGAAGTGGAATTTATCCATCAGATTTCCACAATGAAAATAGGCCAATCTAGGTGAGACTAGGTGCCAAGGCTTGGACCATCCTTAGAGGTCACCTTGACCAAGGATTGTTGATGAGCGACAAGGTACCCCCATGCCCAACCATATGAATCACAAGCATTCATGCATGATTTGGTCAAATTTCGTGGATGGGACTAGTTGTGGCATCTAGATCATAGTTCATTATCTTCCCACTTGGACTAGTGGTGGCTTTGTCATGTATGGTTTATTCCAGAGTGAGGCATATGATTTTTATTATTTTATAGTTTATTGTTCTACAATTAATAATAGGTTGAAACTCAATTTATAATCAATTCAACTAATCTAATTGCTAATTAATAATCAATGACCCTAACATAAGGATCTGATCCTACTTCTTGTGCACATCCTGAAGACATATAATGTTGCTAGGTTACCAAACATTAGGCGTTGTTGGGATTACCAAGAGGCATACACATGCTTGAAGCAATTGTACTTATGTGCTTAATTAATTAACATGCATTAAAATGTAAATATTAACTAAGTACATGAAAAGTAAATCTAATCTAAGTCAAAGTGTTGCAATGAATAAGAATCAATCTCGATGTTATTGCCATTCATGGAATATGTCCAGGTACATTGCCACTTGAACAAGACTCCATATAACTAACTAAGATCCACTCTGTCTATGTCATTAATGGTGGTTCTTACTCTATCCTAGCTCTCAACTATATTTCAATCTTTGGCTCTAAATGTTAATGGATATTGTGCAAAATGTACTTGAAATATTACTCTTTAATATTTTGAGCCTTGTTTTTAAATTCACTTACTTGAAAAAGGTTGCGCAATCTACTTTCTTGCAAGCCCTAATTTATTTGAGCTACCTCATTTAAGGCATGGAAGTTTAATTATTTTCATATAGAGCTTTTTTTAATCATTAAGCATGTTCAAATATGGTCTCCCCTATATCTTTTGTTGAGCTCAATTAAAAAGAAAATGTTCACATATGTGATTTTTTATGAACCTGAGATCTAACATGGCTTATAGAATCATTTTGAAGTTAACTCGTAAAGTCATTTTTGTGCTCTACAAAATTGCTCTTTGAAGGAGTTGACATGGAAGAGTTCTTTCTACGCTAGTTCATAGAGCTGAATTTTGGCTTTATATGTGTTATCATGTTAAACCATTTGATGAAGCAAAAATTGAAGCTAATGTAGTTAAAAACTAAATGAGATTGATACATCAAATAATTTAGGCAAAATGTCTAAGGAAGTTAATATCAATGTTGAATTTAGTGGGACTAGCATCCCTGTGGTTATGTTTAAAGCTAGAAGAAGATGATGATGATGAAGGTGAAGAGAAAGGAGGACTAGAATCATCATGGTGCCTACCACCCCCTCTTGAATGATCATGACCATGATCATGATTAGGTTTCTTGTATACATCCCTACCATGACTCTCCTCCTTGGATACCCCTTTGTCATTGGATCCATTCTTGCCAGAACCTGGATTATGGATCATGGACTACAAGTTCCAGTTTTGACCTCCTTCATTGAAGTCAAAGAGAGGAGTCTCTCTGAATAGAAAATCCCCAGAGAAGGGTTATAAACTATCTTTTTGGTACGTCAAGTATGGGAAATTATTGAACCACTTTCCCTTCACAAATTCATAGCACTACTCTAGTTGTTGATCCCTTAGACATTATGCATTAGTGGGATGATAATCCCTAGCATCACTATCTTACACAACATACTAAGCATGAAGTCCTTGGAGACCCAATTGCATAAGAGTTTTTTGGAGCATTGCAAGAATGGTTCAATTGGGTAGCAACACAATGTTTCCCTCCATGTCTCGCCACTATAGTAATTCATCCTAGTGTAGGATGAAGGTAAAATTGGGTACATACTCATCAAGATGAGCATATACCACTCTATATTGTTGGGGCATCTATTGGTTTACTCCATCAAAATTGGGCGAAGAATCACTCTTATGAGAAAAAGACATCTTGTGTTAGAAAATAAGAAATGTAGTGTGCTTCTTAAAATTGTTGTAGTTATTTTAATATATGATATGGCTTTAGGATTCATTCCAATGATCTTGAATAATTTTTCACTAAGTCCTCAATAGCGCACGTAACAAACAAAAGATCCCTAGCAATGATGCCAATGATGAATGACGGGATACCTCTATGTCCAACCATATGGATCACAAGCATTCATACACGATTCAATCAAATTCCATAGACCTTAAGTTCCCACATACACTGGTTCTAGGCCATGAAATCTGATCATGATGATCGTTGTCTTTCCAACTACACTTGCGAAGCTTAGTTTTATGGTTAAGAGTAATTGAGGCACATGATTTTTATTATTTTATATTTTATTCATCTACGATTAACAAGAAGTCAAAACTTAATTTATGAACCACTTTAACTAAGCTAATTGCTAATTAATAACTAACTACCCTAACATAAGTATCTGGTCCCACTTTTTATGCACATCTTGAACACATATAATGTTGTTGGGTTACCAAAAGTTAAGCGTTGTTGGGATTACTAAGCATCATGCACATGCTTAAAGCAGTTGTACTTATGTACTTAATTAACTACTATTTGATCTAGCTAGCTTACTTTAGCTTAATTACTTGGCAATATTAAATGATATTACACAAAACATTAAATGCATAAATAAAATATTTAAGCTAGCCAAGATGCTGCAAGGTTTGATCAGAAAGCTCATCCTTATTTCTGCACACACTATCATGCTTATGTACAACAATGCTTAAATAAAGATTTGTACACTTAATGACTCTTGCTGTGAGCACTTTGGAAAATATTCTAACTCTAGAAAAAATAAACTGCAAGAGCTATCCTATGCTATGGCAAAGACTTATGCAAACCATGTGCCCAAGATCTATATTTATAGGCTGGCACACACCCTGTGATATTAGATATCTGACATCACTTCTTGGGCCCCGATATCAAGTATCCAATATTGGAGCCAAGCCAAATATGGTTCCCCATGATTGAATGAAAACTCATCCTTGAGTGAACAAGAGGAAGAACAAGTTTCTTACAAAATATTGGGAAGGTATGGGATTATTGACTAACATGCTACTTCTTCCTTGGTGAAGACAATCTCACTTTTAGTCCATACTTCCCACTACAATCACAAAAAAGTCACAGGTTAGTGTGCAATGTATAACATATAGTGTTTAAGTACCTTGTCTCATTGGTGGTTACACTTAGCTAGGTTGTGATTATGGTGGATTGAGTCCTTTAATAGTGTTGGTAGGAAGACTGAAAAATAGGGTGAAATGGATAAGTGGTCCGTTATTAATTTCTGAAAAGTCTAAATGTGATGAAATTCTTGAAGAGGATTAAAGAATTAACAATAATAAAAAGAGGATTTCATTGAAAAACATTGTGAGTATGTGCACAATTGGTGCATGCAAAAGGATTTGATTGTGAAAATGTCTAAGGATAAAGAACTTAACTTATCCAACTAAAAGGTATACAAGTAGATCCTTCCCAAAGCACGTGATGAGCCGTGATGTACCCCTATGCCCAACCATACAAATCATAGAGCATTCATGCATGATCTAGTTGAATTTAGTTGACTTTATAGTTTCCAATGCACTGGTCTTCTAGGTAATGAACCCTGTCCTAAGGTCATTCATTATCTTCCCAATTACACTTATGAAGCACATGGTATGGTTAAGTGTAATTGAGGCATATGATTTTTATAGTTATATGTTTTATAGTCTTGGTGATTGAATTGAAATAAAGATAAGGTAATTTAATAGCTAATTCAATGTAACTAACCTACTAGCCTCTAGCTAATCCTAACATAAGTATCTATCCCACTTTTTGTACATGTTCTAAACCCATGTATCCACTACTAGGTCACCAAGTGCTATGTTGTTGGGCATTCCAAGCAATAATGCTTTGGGATTACCAAGCGAATACATGTTATGCTCGAAGCATTCATACTTATGTATTTAATCTATCTAGCTTATCTTGCTCAATTATCTTAATTTTCTTAATTATTGGAAAACATTGAATAAATAATTGAAAACATTAAATGCATAAATGAAATATTTAATCTATCTAGAATGCTGCAAGGTTTATCAGAAAGCTTATCTTTATTACCATACACACTGTCATGCCCAAGTACAACAATGCTCAAATAAAGATCTATACACTCAATGACTCCTACTACGAGCATTTAAGAAAAATATTCTAACTTTTGAATAAAGAACCTGCAAGAGCTCTGCTACTACTATGAGAATTAATTACATATATGCAATTGGTGAGCACATATTTATAAACCAAGATAGGCCCCTACATCGATGGGGTCACATTGATGCAATTAATTACATCAACAGGACCTCATCGACGAGGCCTAGTTGACACAACAGACTACATCGATGAGGCCTCATTGACAAGGCCTAATCGACACAACAAACTAAAACTCATCATACCCCCACGACTGAATGAAAGCTCATCCTCGAGTTCTTTACAAAATTGGAAAGGTATGGAATTATTAACTAACTTTGACGTAACAAAACAAGACAAGACAAAATGACATAACAAATAAGTGCCCAGTGTATGGATCAACACATTACAAAAATTATAGTGCTCGTGATACAAAATTGAACACCATGACATGATTCTTCAAAATTGAACAGCATGTTCTTTGATGGCATGAAGTTGATGGAGAAGGTTAGATAGTCCTAGGTAGTGGTGGCTCCTAAGGTTTTGAGGGACCTTCACCAGTTTCAAGCATGTGTGCTGGTAGAGGCAGTTGTGGCTATCCTATTTCTACTGCTACTTTAGGTGGAAGATAAAAAGCATCTAGTAACATCTTCATTTTTTTCTTCTTTACTCCTAGGATCGTTCATGGTCCACACAACTTCACCAATGTTGGTCGAGGTTGGAAAATCCCAAGGAAAGGAAAAATAGGAAAGAGCTCCTTCACATTGACAAACTAGGCCACGAATTGCTTGTGCTCAATGTAAAATGCTTGAAGTGTGTCCTACAGTGCTTGCTAGTCATTCATTCTTTTGGCCAAGTTCTCTGTGACTAATCTCTAGTTAGTGAATTTTGCCTTGAGAACCTCGAGTTCAACATTTTCAATTTCAAGCTTTTTCTTTGTGTCTTTATGAGTCTTGAACTTGACCTCATACAACAAGTTCGAGCTAGCCACTTGCTTTTCAAGTTTAGACCATGGTCATCTGGCAATTAGCATCGATAAGTTTGCATAATAGACATTGGACAGCTTCATGTACTTCATCATCTCTTCATTTTTCAACTCCTTCATGCAAATCTCTGCCCTATTGTAGGCATTAATCCCATCAATAATGGGTTACCATAATTCTTTGCCTTGTTGGAGTTGTTGGAGGGCCTCATTAACTTTTGCCTTCATGAGTTGGATATGCTTTCATTCACCTCCTTTTGTAGGCCAAACTGTTCTTTGTAATGATTTTTAACTTTCTTGAATTTCAAAGCCTCGTTCTTCCAAGCAACAATCTCAATAGCTAACTTCTTGCATAAGGTGCAAACCTCCTCCATGTAGAGGATACAATTTTCTGCTGCCAATCTCCTCAACTCAATGTTTGCCCTATCAAACTGCTCTTGCTGTTCATGGATAAATTTTTCTAACTATTATTTTTGCACATCAAAATTCTACAAGAAATGGTTTTCTATGGTCAAGAATTCATTTTCTTAGTGCATCTGCATCAAGTCCCTCTGTACTAAATGAGTTGCAACTTCTACTATGGACTGATTAAAGACAACTATTACCATTTCTTCCTCAACCTACTTAAGTTATTCTTGAAGCTATTGAAAAGCTTCATCTCATGTCAATGTAGGGCTGATAAGAGTAGGATCAACAATTTAGGCACGTAATTTGGCAACTTCCACAACCAAGCGTTGATTATGTGCTTGAGCTATTTCAAGTTGCCCTTCTAAGATGAGGCACTTTCCCTTTGCCTCTAGTAGCTTTGGCTAGGTTATAGTGATGGTATCTAGAAAATGAAAGATATTAGAAATTGGTTGCCTGGTTCCCACCAGTTGGTCTAGTAGTTCTTCATGTTGGGTTGCACTTAATCTTCCACTGATTGTCCCTATGGACACTTACACATCTCTTAGTGTAGAAACATCTAGTTCAAGCATCACATGTGCATTTAATGCCTCATCGACTTGATCGAAAATGATCTCTGCAATTGTCTCTTGTCCCTAGTGCTGCATCACCAATACAGTTGCCTCCTCACCCTCCTCCAAGTGCATCAAAAAGGAAGTGGCATTACCAAACATTTTTGGGAATAGATGGTGCTGAAAGAGAGACACCATCACCTGTCAAGCACTTGGATTTGACCTTGTAGGCAACAATGTTCATTAGGCAAACAACATTAATCCATGTTCCTCCATCTAGTTGATTGTATGAGCCACTTCTCTAAGATGACTCATGATTGGTCTGTACACAAATGGATCTCCACCACTAGTTTCTGCCTACTGCTCTCATTGTTGCAAGAGCTGCTCTTAGATTTTTTGCATGTGCTCAATAGCACTATAGGCCTCTGATGTTTGCTCATGAGTAGGTGGTGGAGGTGGACATCGCTACTCCTCTTCTGTGGTCATGGCAAGCATCTTATCTTTCATCATCTTAGCCCATGAAGCACTAGGAGCATGATAAAGTATATTAATTGCATAGCGAACTATCCTTGCCCTTTTGCATAGTTTTCTGATCAAGCAGAGGAGGTCTTTCTTCCATGTTCATTCTCCTTGAAGTGCTTTTCTATCTCTAGATAGATTAGTTATAGAAGATTTTTTGGAAATTTACCACTTAAAGTAGTGCATGCTCGGGTAAAGAAGGCTATCACCTTACTAGGCCTAACCATTGAATTGAGGTAGTAGGCCACTATCTTAAAATAGAGTCACTCTATTAGTGTGAGCACACCAAACTCCTTACTATCAACCCCATAACATTGCTGCATCCACTCCTTCTTTGCTTCGAGGTTACCTTGTGTTGACAACTCTACTAACTATGTTCCTGTGTCTGGCAACCCAAGGACCTATGCAATGGCCTCCACTGAGTAGGACACTTGGATGTCCTTGATTTTGATAGTAGATCCTACTTTCTTATTATTCCAAAAGAGATACGTTTTTCCCATGTACCACTTCCCACTGGAAGTGATGATTGGCCACATGGGAGAGGCTTGCAGTTGAGTTCTGACATATTCTAGATCCTGTTCAAGGAATGGTCTGAAATTCAATTCTTAGAGAATTGAGTGTTGAATCATACGCTTCCAATTATGTTGAGATAGGCCTATGTGAGTGTGACTTCTAGTTTGGGTACAGGGCTTGGCACTTCACCTCACTATGAATGTTCAAATGTGGCTGCCTCTTTGAGAATTTGTTGAACAAATTACACCTCAAACTCATATTTGAGAGGTCCTATTACATGGGTTGACACCTCCTATTCTTAGCCATGTTCTTATTGGCCCATTCCTCCTCTAGGTCAATTCTCCCATGGTTGTGATGGTCCCTCCTCCTACGGTCTCTTTGGTCTTGGTGCCATATCTAATCACACATAACAACAGATTAGTAATTATTATGTAACTTAGAATGATTGGAATACCTTGTCTCATGAGGGGGTTACATTTGGCTAAGATGTGATTATGGCTAGAGAGATTAAGTAGTTAATTATTAATTTAATCTTTGGTTTACCGAAGTTGTTGGAAGGGTTAAATCCTTAAAAATTAATGGTTTAATAGCATTTATTGCTTAACCCTTTAGGGGAGTTAGAAAACATTTTGAAAAAATTATCATCAAAACCTTGGGGTTTGCTAACCCAACGACTAAGAGCTTACCTTAGGAATTGCAAAATTGAAAATGGGGTGATTTGGATAAACAGTGTGAGAGTTATAGGCTCGGGAAGGTCTTGGGCTCAAAAAATGACAAAACTCCTTGGGCGTTATGGACGAAATGTGGAAAATTTCTAAGTGTTTGGTGGTATTTATAGTATTTGTGCATTACATCGACGGGGTCCAGTCGACGTAGTCAGCTACATCAATGGGGCCTTGTCAACATAGTTGTTGACTTTTGTTGACTTGGTTAAAACTTGAAAATTACAAAAAGATTTTGAACGAAATTAGGGTCAAATGGAAGCCCAAACAACCATGAACATGAGGAAAATATGAGAAGATAGTGTTGAAGTCCCAAAAATTAAGAAAATTAGCAAAAATGATAAAATGGGATGGAACATGAGAGTTCAAGGAGCACATAATGGTGTGCACAACGGAATAAGCAAAAGATAAGATTGTAACAATACCTAAGGTAAGGAACTTAACTAACCAGACAAAGAGATATGCAAGTGGATCCTTCCCATAATAGGCATCTACCCTTGTTGCCCTTGCATAACCCAAACTAAGGAGTCTATGAACCCCATAGTTGATTAGTGGTCATGAAAAGTTAAGGACCAACCAAAAAGAATCTATCCAGGAATTCCAACACATCAAAATAAGACATTGAGCATAACATAGAAACTAGCAGTGAGGTGAGTTATGGTAGCATAGATGGATGACTAAGAAGATGAGATAGAATCCTGAATTGAGGTAGTAAGAAGTTCCTTGTGGAATATGTGTTTAAAATGACCTAAGAAGGTCCATCCTTAGGCTAGACCAAAATCATCCTCTTTCAATGACTTCGCATCACAACTCCAAGACTGATCAACCCACTCAAGACATAAGAGTGCTCCCATAAAACAACTATTCCAAAAAGAGAAGAAAAGAGAAGTAGGAAGTGAGAGAGAGACAGAGAGGGCCTTAGTTAGAGGGGACCTTCAAGCATGGGTGCATGTCTTTTTAATTCCATAACGAGTGCTTGTAGCCTGTTTATTTGTCTAATGGGTGTGCTTTGAATTTTCATCATGTTTGTTTTTCTTCTTCTTTTTTTTCATATGGGAGCCACATTATGCAAAGACTTTATTTGTCTTCCTATTAGTGGTTGGGATGGAATGGAAAGAAGTTCATGAAAAACACCCAAGCACTCAAGTAAACAGAAGAGTACAAGGAGTATTGAGTCCCCTTGAAGTTACATCCTCCACAAACCTTTGATCCTTTCCCAATTCCAGAACTACCAAGGTCACCAATTGATTAAAAGTTTTGTTAATGGAAGGAACCTCAAACTCCTAGAATAAGGAAAATCATATAGTTTATTGGGTGGGTGGATGACATGGACTCACTACCTATTCCATGAAAAATAAACCATGTCATAGTCATTAAACATCAAAATTCAAAAATAGAAACCAAACATCGACAATCACAACATTAAGCACAAACAATCATTAGTAAACAACAACAATGGCATTGTGTCCTATAACAATAAAGCACTTTTATTAGCAAAAATAATGAAAATTCACACTTAAATAGAATAAAACAAAAAAATAAAGTAAAATATATAAGAAAATGTAAAATAATCAAGAAAAGTTCAACAGTAGTAACGATGGTGCAAAATTGGGAAAATTTTGAAAATAAAAAATTTGTAAAATAAATAACTTGTAAAATCAAAAATGTGGAAAACAAAAAATAGAAAAAGTGAGAAGCCATATGGATCATTAGCATAGATGGTCATCTATCCCATGACTGAGTTGAAAGGAGGAGATCTAAAAAATGGAACATGGTTGACCATCCATCAAGGTGGTAGTTACACTGACTTGTCTTGGTTCTAGGAAAGGTTTTACTTGTTGGATGTTGACCGGCAACTTTTTATCTAGGCTTTCAAGCTTGTAAATTAAAATGGCCCTAGAGAGAAAGGTTTGATCAATTATATAAGGTCCCTCCCACAATGTTTGAAATTTTATCTCCTGGGGTACATGGTTGGGGTTCCAATACTAAACCTTATCACCTAGTTTAAATGTTACTTTCAATATTTTGAGGTCATGACATTGCTTGTTGAATGCCTTGTGCACCTAGATCAAAGATAGGACCACCAATTGGTTTTCATCTAGCACATTTAGGTTGATCAATATTTCTTTCTATACTAGACTGAGGTCAAGATCTAGATCATAGGCTATTGAGAGTGTATGGAGCTCAGACTGGATCAAGAGCATTGGAAGTTTTCCATACACAACTCATAGAGAGAGTAGCCNAGATCAAGAGCATTGGAAGTTTTCCATACACAACTCATAGAGAGAGTAGCCAATAGGGAGTTTCCATGTTGAGCAATAGGCCCAAAGGGCATCATTGAGCTTGGTGCTCTAATCTCTCCTATATTTACTTATGGTTCTTGTTAAGATTTTTGTGATCTCTTGATTAGATACCTTTGCTTGACCATTAGCTTAGGGGTGGTAGGGTGTTTTTAATTTATGTTCAACCCCCAAGTGTTGCATCAACTTTCTAAAAGTGACACTTGTGAAATGAGCTCCATTGTTAGAAATTAGTGCACGTGGCACCCCAAACATATTTACAACATTTTGTTGTATAAATCTAGCAAAAGTGGATGATGTACAATCAGTAATGGCTACTACTTTTACTCATTTTTTGTAGTAGTCAACTACTACAATGATATACGCCTTTTCATTGGACATGGGTGTGATGGAACCAATGAAGTCAATGCCCCATATGTCAAAAGGCTCAAATGGTTGAATCCACTATTAAGAACCTTCCATTCAAGCGATCATCCAACCATCTCATTGAAAACATTCACAAGATTGGACAAACTGATGGGAATCCCTAAAGATTGTAGGCCAATAGTATCCTACCATCAAGATTTTTATGGTCGTGTGTCTCCCTGCATAGTGGCCTTTGCAAGGTCCTTTATGAGCATCATGAAGAACACGTAGTTGAACTTCATCAGGGACATACCAATGAATCAAGGCCATCGGTGCACACCTTGTAGAGGTGTCCATTGATTTCTATGAAGTCTTCGGCCCGATGAAGTAATTATTGCTTCTTTCTAAAGTTAAGATCTTGTGACATCTACTAAGTAAGAAGATAGGTGAGGATGCCATTGTACCATGTTGTTTCTATGGGCATTTGGTCATTTATTACTCTTGTAAAGAGGAGATTGTCTAGAAACTAGTTAGAGAGTAGGCCCTCCTCCTCTTTATTATCCCATATTAAGAGAGAGAGGTGGTCAATGACCACATTCTCGGTTCCTTTTCGATCTACCATTTTGAGATCGAATTCCTACAAGATCATGATCCACTATATGATATGAGGGCTCACCATTGGCTTGTTCATGAGAAAGAAAATTGCACTGTGGTCCATGTGCATAAATACTTTGTAGCCAAGCACATGGTGCTTGAACTTTTCAAGAGCATACACCACTACCTTTAGTTCCTTCTCTGTGGTGCTGTAATTTAATTATGTTCCCACAATGCTTCAGCTTGTGCAATGAATGTAGTATTGGCATTTCTTATCGTCCAACTACATGAGCACAACTCCCAAGGCATAGTTAGATGCATCTATCATGATGTGGAATGGTCTAGACTAGTCTAGTGCCCGTACAATTGGTGTTTTTATGAGTTTCTACTTTAATTTTTGGAATGCTNCAATTGGTGTTTTTATGAGTTTCTACTTTAATTTTTGGAATGCTTATTCACATTCTCTGGTTTAGATAAAAGGTGCACCTTTCTTTGTAAGCTCTACCAAAAGTTTTGCAATATTAGAGAAATTCTTTATAAATCACTAGTAGTAGCCAGTGTGTTTAAGGAATGATCAAATGCCTTTAATAGTTTCTGGTTAGCAGGTTATTCCTTGCATGACCCTTATTTTCTCAAGGTCTACCTCAATTCCTTTTTGAGTGATTCTATGCCCTAGTACAATGCCTTCTTGGACCATGAGGTGGCTCTTTTGCTAGTTGAGTAATAGATTTGTTTCCACACATCTTTTTGGTACTTGATTAAGGTGATCCAAGGCTTGCTCAAATGAAGCATCATAGGTGGAGAAGTCATCCATGAATACTTCCACACCACTACCAATTTGCTACTGGAAGATGCTAAGGACCAAGCATTGAAATGTTGTAGGGGAATTTTATAGGCCGAATGACATCTTACAATATGCAAAAGTTTCCAAGGGACTTGTGAATGTTGTTTTGGCCTGATCTTTTGGTGCAATTTAGATTTGGTTATAGCCACTATAACCATTCAAGAAGATATAATAGTAATGCTTAGAGATAGTGTCCAACACTTGGTCCACAAATGGCAATGGAAAATGATTTTTAAATATTGCCATATTCAATAGCTTGAAGTTGATGCAGACCTACCAATTGCCATCTTTCTTTGGCACAATTACAAGTAGGCTAACCTACTTACTATCTACGATGGGAGAGATGAACCCCACCTTGAGGAGTTGCTCTATTTCCTCTTTGATGATATGCTTCAATTTAGGATTTAGCCATATTTGTGGTTGCCTTCTTGGCTTCATAGTCAAGTTGGTGTAGATGCAATGCTGGCATATTCATGGATCAATTCCAGTTAGGTTAGGATATGACCAAGCAAAGGCTATTGGCCATTTGTTAACCACCTCTAACAACCTTTCTTTTTGTTCAAGAGCAATTTTGGCATTGATTATGACTAACTTACCATTTTTTTAAGAATGCATACTTCATGCTAGTTACTAGAGTTTTCAACTCTAGGGGCTCCTACTTGAAGTTATCAGGGATTTCCAACTCTCCCCAACAGGTATCATCATTTTCATCATTAGAGAGTTGGTGATGAACTTGTTCAAGTTCATTCATTCCTTCAACATAAGCACATGTTAGGCTTTTATTTGGTTCCATGCATAATGTGCTACTTTCTAAGTCAGCTGTCAGCCATTGGGTGCCCTCTTATTTTGTGGTTGCTACCTACAAACACCATTGAATATCTATTTCTTGTGCACACCAATTTCATGCTTTAATGTATGTACTTTTGATGAACCATATCTTTTTCACACAATTGCACTCGTTATCACTATACGCAATGCATGGAATACACTTCTTCTCCAACCATCCAAATTCATTTTCCTTGGAGATTTCCAAGGAGATGTCCCTTATGCCCATTCATGCATTGACCGTGCTTAACCAAGCTCTTCCCATAATGATTGGGAAGTCACCTTTGGAATTCTCAACCTTGATCACCAAAAAATTAGTAGGATAGTACCACCCACAAACTGTGATCACAATGTCCTCTACTAACCCCAGAGAAATAGTAATTAACTAGTCTACCAATTTTAAATGAATGTTTCTCTTCTTAAGAGGTGGTAGGTTCTAGGGTTTGTACATGTCATGGTAGATGAGGTTGACACTAGAACCAGAATCAAGAAGAGCCTTGCATGGCTCATGTTTAACAATCTGCAAGTAAATGAGTCGACTTCCGAGGCTATGTTTGGTTTGAAGGCCACTCAAAGGTATTTGATGTAGAGGATGAGGATGATGGAGATGCAAGGTGGTTAACCACATGAGGTTGTGAGGGTTTATGAGGACTATTAGGTCAAAAAAAAGTTAGTTTCCTAGATCGATTATTTGAACCACATGGCTAGAAGGCTGGATGTGAATGTATAACCCTCGTGGAACTTTATTGTTGCTGCTATCAAGGGATTTTTCCTTGCATGGATGAAGAAAAAGGTAACTAGGTAGAGGGGATAGGGACGTGTGCAGATGGATGTGAAGGGTGGTATGAATATGGGTTCTCCCCCCGAGTGGATGGTGAATGTATTCAGTGGTACTTTGGAGGATAATAGTGATGCTAAAATGATGTATGACTTGCAGAACTTCTTGGAGAGACAGGTTGCTAAACATAGTACATGTATGGATCTAGTTTCCTATAAGGATATTGCTGCCTTGGCAATGGCATTGCCCATGATTGTGGTTGGTTCCATTACTAGCATTGTTCATATGGTTGTGGTGGAGCTCCACTTGGGTAGTAAGCTTGTTGTTATTGGTGGAACTGTCTTGGATTGCTTTAAGGATAAGACAATCGTCTGAGTGCTTTCCTACATGCTAGTCAGGGATTCAATGTGTACACCCTAGACTCTTGTCAGTGTCACACCATAGGGCAACATTCCTTTGGATGTTTGCATTAATAAATGTCACAACTAACATCATCTTTAGATTCTATCTCCACAACTTCCTCTACGACAATAGCTTTTCCCTTACCTCTTTGGTAGGCACGTTCAACTTCTTTTTACCTCCTACGATTATGATCACTATTTTGCTCCTTGGATTCTTCAGCAATCTTCATAATAGTTTGGAATTTTTCATCCAAAGAGTCCCATAATTTATCAGCCTTTGCCAAAATATCAAAAATAGATTTTTGGATGGGCAAGGTTTTTTTGTTCATCACTTCATCGAGTGGTTACTCCTCCTCATCACAAAATTGGGCCTCCCCTTTCCTAATGGAAGGATCCCTATCATACTCTTTCACACTTTTCCTTTTTGGAAACTCACCTTCTTCTTTTTCTACCTACTCTATCAACCTTTGGATCACATGAGCTCTTAGTTTAGATAGTATCCCTTTGGCATACACCCTAAGAATTCTTCTAGTTTCTACTCTGAGCCCATCTATGATGTGGTAAAGTTGTTTCCTCTAAGAATAACCATGGTCAGGGCATTGATGTAAGAGTGAATAATATCTACCCATAGTTTTATCCAAGGGTTAATGTATTCCTTGTTTCCATCCTTAGATCTTCCTCCTCAAATTAGACACTCTAGAGTACATTTGATATTTGTTGTTGAATAGCTCCAACATGGTACTCCATCTACAAATAGATTCTAGCTCCAAGGACCGGTACCAGCTTTCACCTTCCTTGTTGAATGTCCTATGGAAGAACTTGAGTTTCTTCCATTCATTTTCTATGTTCTACAAGGCATAAGTATCATGGAAAGCTTGTAGATGTGTCTGTGGATCAGAGTTGTATCCCCCCTCAAATCTTGGGATATTATTCATGTCTAAGCACTTGATCTGACTATCTTTCATATGACTAGCTGGAATTCTAACTATCTCTATGATGTTAAGCATACTTCTAGTCACCAATAGAGGTTCCTCATCATGATTGTGTCAATGATGTCAATGATGGTTCCTACCACCTCTGCGTTCTTGATGGCCTTGATGGTAATTGTTACCTCGTTGATCACCCTCATCACGATTATTTCGACAATGGCTTCTATGAGAATCGATAGATAAATAAGAATGTTTGGAATCGAATGAAGAGAATGGAGAGGAAGGTGAATTGCCACCACCACCGTGGTGTCCACCACCATGATTCTACTCATTACAACCACCATCCTTAGATTTTTTACTATTGTGATGTTTGCCCAAGTCCCTACCTTAACTATCAATTTTTCCTAAACCTGTTTTATGAATAGTTGACCACAAGTTTAGGGTCACACCCTCATTACCAATAATAGGGGGTGGAGAATCTTCATGTTGAGAACCTTCAAAGGGAGGATCCTCATTGTCATCTTGATCTAGTAGGAACAAGGGATTAGTAAAATGTTTTTCCTTAATAGCCTCATGGTGCTTCTCCTTATGTTGATCTCATTTGCATTGTGTTTCAATGGGCCAGTAGTCTGAGTGTCATAACCATTCACAATGTATTCCTCGTGAAGATCTGGAATACCCAACTTCTTAAGAGTTTGAAATAGCATCCCAAGAATAGATTGATCGGGGGGCAAGATAATGTTGCCCTCCATATCACGCCACTGCAGCTATTCATCCTAATGTAGGATGAAGGTGAAGTCTAGTACATACTCATCTAGATGAGTATATAGCACTTTACACTCCTACGGGATCAGTGGTTTGACATCTTTACACCTATGAGAAGAAGAAGACATTTTGCAATATGAAATAAAACGTTAGTGTGCCTTTATAATTCTATGTATAGTAGGAATATATTGACCTTGAGATTCATACAATGATATTAATGGTATTTACTAAACCTAAATAGTACATGTTTCAATAAATAAAGTCCTCAGAAATGGCACCAATGATGAGCAATGAGGTACCCCTACACCCAGCCATACAAATCATAGAGTGTTAATGCACATTTCAATTGAATTTCATGAACTTTATAGTTTCCAGTGCACTAGTCTTCTAGGAAATGAACCTTGCCCTAAGGTCATTCATTTTCTTCCTAATTACACTTGTGAAGCACATGGTATGGTTAAGTGTAATGGAGTTATACAATTTTTAAAGTTTTATATTTTATAGTCTTGGTGCTTGAATAGAGATAAAGACAATGTAATTTAATGTAACTAACCTACTAGCCTCTAGATAATCCTAACATAAGTATGCATTCCTGCTTTCCATACATGTCTTGAACCCACGTATCCACTAGTGGGTTACTAAGTGCTATGTGACTGGGCATACTAAATAATAACACTACTGGGATTACCAAGCAAATCCATGTTACACTCGAAGCAGTCGTACTTATGTATTTAATCTATCTAGCTCATCTTGCTCAATTATCTTAATTAGCTTAATTACTAGAAAATATTGAATAAGTAATTGAAAACATTAAATGCATAAATGAAATATTTAATCTATCCAAAATACTACAAGGTTTATCAAAAAGGTCATCTTTATTACTACACACACTATCGCACTTAGTGACTCCTACTATGAGCACTCAAGAAAAATATTCTAACTTTTTTATAGAAAAATTGCAAGAGCTCTACTACTACTATGAGAATTGATTACATAAATGTAGCTAGTGAGCACATATTTATAGACCAAGATAGACCCTTGCGTTGACGGGGCCACGTTGATGTAATTGACTACGTTGATGGGGCCTCGTCAACGAGGCCTACTCCACAAGGCCTCGTTGGCATAACAAACTGCATTGATGGGGCCTTGTCAAAGGGGCCTAGTCACTGAGCCAAATCGAAACTCATCAGCAGGCACATGCCCTTTATTACCCTTGCATAACTTCAAACCGAGGAGTCTGTGGGTTCCATGGATGATTAATGGTTACGGAAGGTTAAGTACAAAAACCTAAAAGAAACTACCTAAAAATTTTGACACATCAAACCAAGACATTGAACAAGAACATGAAATCGCCTATAAGGTAAGACATGGAAAGCATAGATGAATGAGAGAGTGTGTGGAATGGAGTTCCCAATTAAGGACACATGAAGTCCCTTCTATATTTTGTGGTAAATGACCTAATAAAATCCATCTTTAGTGGAGACCAAAACCAACCACTCTAAGACTAGTCCACTTCTCTAAGACACAAGAGTGCTCCCATAGAATAACCAACATTCCTTATTGAAGAAGAAAAGAAAAGTAGGAAGTGAGAAAGGGCTTTAGTTAGAGGGGATCTTCAGGCATGAGTAACATGTCTTTCTAGTTCCATAACCAGTGCTTGTAGCTCATTTATTTTTTCTAAGGGATGTGCTTTAAATTCCCATTATTTTTTTTATGGGAACCTCACCATGCAAAGACTTATTTAACTTCCTATTATTGGTCGACCTGGAATGGTAAGAAATCTATGAAAACACACATGCACCCAACTAAGTAGAAAAGCACAAAGAGTACTAAGTCCCCTTGAAGTCACACCTTGTTCAAACCTTTGAATCCTTTCCAAATCTAAAAATTACCAAAGTTACAAGTCCATTAAAGTTTTAGTAATGAACAAGGAACCTTACACTTCTAGAACAAGGAAAACCGTAGAGTTTGTGGATGGGTGGATCTTGTGGACTCACTGCTTATTTCATGAACAAGAAACCATGTCCTAGTTATCATTAATAAAATTCAAGGCTAGAATCTAGACACTAATAATCAAATAACCATATAGAACATGTCCACATCAAACAAACCACACTGTACCTAGTTGGTAATAAATCATGTTATTATTATTAAAACACAATTAGAAAATCACATCCAAAATAAAGGAAAATACACAAGAAATTGTAAAATAATTTAAGAAAAATAAAACATAGTAACGATGTTGTAAAAAATATTTTGAAAAATTAATAATGTAAAAAAAAGGTGTAAGATAAAGAATGTGTAAAACAAAAAGTTGTAAAAAGAATAAGGTGCAAAACCAAAACGTGTAAAACAAAAAGATAAAAAATTGAGGGGCCACTTATATAGTTAGAATGGATGGCCGTCTCCCCCATGACTAAGTTGAAAGGAGGAGATCCGCAAGATTGAGCATGGTTGTCCATCTGATGAGGTGTTTGTTGCATTAACTTGCTTAGACTCATGGAAAGGTTTGACTTATTGTGTGTTGTTTCTGGTCTGGGCTCTCAAGTTTGTAGATCAACATGGCCCCAGAAGGGAAATTTTTGTAAATGATATAAGGTCCTTTCCACAATTTCTAGAACTTAGTTCGTTGAGGTACGCTTGTGGGGTTCTAGTAGAGAACCTTATCTCCCAGTTAAATTTTAACTTTCCTAATTCTAAGGTCATGATGCTTTTTCTTAAATGCCTTGTGCAATTCGTTAGATGACAAGGCCACCAATTGATTTTTTTCCAGCAAGTTAAGATTCATTAATATTTTTTTTTATTTTAGACTTAAGTCAAGATTAAGGTCATAGGTTGTTGAAAGTGTACAAAGCTTAGATCGAATAGGAAGTGTTGGTAATTTTCCATACACCAGCTTATATGAAGAATAGCCTATAGGGAGTTTCTATGTTGAGTGGTAGGCCTAGAGGGCATTGTTGAGTTTTGTGCTCCAATCTCTCCTATATTTGCTAACAATTCTTGTTAGGATCTTTGTGATTTCCCTATTTGTAACTTTAGCTTGACCATTAGCTTGAGGGTAGTAAGGTGTTGTTATTTTATGTTCAACCCCCAAGAATTACATAAGCTTCCAAAAGGTAGTGCATATAAAATGGATTCCATTATCAAAAATTAATGCACATGGCACACCAAACCTATTTAGAACATTATGTTGTACAAACCAAGCAATAGTAGAATATGTATAATTGGTGATAGCTACTACTTCTACCTATTTCGTACAATAGTCAACAATAAATATGATGTATGCTTTTCCATTTGACATGGGCATGATGGGACCCATGAAATTAATGTCCCAAATATTGAAGGGTTCCAGTGGTTGGATCCACTATTGAGGTCCCTCCATTCGAGCAATCATTCTACCATCTTGTTGGTAGCATTGACAAGAATGGATAAATTGGTAAGTATCCTTAAATATTTTTGGTCAATAATACCTTGCCATTAGGACATTAATGGTCATGCATCTCATAGCATAGTGGCCTCCACAAGGACCCTCATGAGCATCCTGGAGAACATGCAGTTGTTCAACATTAGGGACACACCAACAAACCAGGCCATTGGTGCACACCTTGTAGAGGTGTCCATTGATTTCCATGAAGCATTTTTTTGGTGAAGAAATTGTTATTTCCTTTGGTGGTCCAATCCTTGTGGCATCTCTTGAGTAAGAAGATATGTGAGAAGGCCATCATACCATTTAGGCTTAGTGGGCAATTGTTCAGTTTGACCCTAGCAAATAAGAGTTCATTAGGAAACAAATCAAATAGTGGACTTTTCTCCTTTTTGTTGTCCAATTGTAACCAAGATAAGTGGTCAATGACCACATTCTCAATTTCCTTTTAATCTACTATCATAACATCAAATTCTTGTAAGATCACCAACTATCGTATGACATAGGGGCTCATTGTTGGCTTGTTCATGAGGAAGTGAATGGCACTATGATCCATGTGCACAAACACTTTGTATCCAAGCACATAATGCCTAAAATTTTCTAGCACAAACACCACTACCATCAATTCTTTTTCTATGGTGGTGTAGTTTAGTTGTGCACCCACAATGCTTCAGCTTTTGTAGTGCATATAATATGGATGTTTCTTGTTGTCCAACTACATAAGCATAGCTCCCAACGCATAATTTGATGCATTCATCATAACATGAAATGGTCTGGACCAATCGAGTGCCTATACTTTATCACATTCCTTAGTCTAGACAAATGGAGCATCTTTCTTTGTTAGCTTAACCAATGGTTTTGCGATCTTAGCGAAATTCTCTATAAATCACCAGTACTAGCTAGTGTGTCCAAGGAATGATCAGACATCTTTTACAGTTTCTAGTTGGTAAGTAAGTCCTTGAATAACCCTTATTTTTTTGACCGCTTGTGAGATTTGGTGCCCTAATACAATGCCTTCTTGGACCATGAGATGGCTTTTTTACCAATTGAGTTGTAGGTTTTTTTCCATACATCCTTTTAGTACTTGCTCAAATGTAGCACCATAAGTGGAGAAGTCATCCATAAATACTTCCACTCCACTACCGATTTGCTACTGAAAGATGCGTAAGACCAGGCGTTAAAATGTAGTAGGATCATTGCATAGACCACAAGGCATCTTGCAATATGCAAAGATCCCCCAAGGACTCATGAATGTTGTTTTGGCTTGGTCCTCTAGCACAATCTGGATTTGGTTATAGCCACTATAATTGTCCATAAAACTATAATAACAATGCCCAGATATGGTGTCTAACATGTGATCAATGAATGGCAATGGCAAATGGTCCTTAATTATTGCCATATTCAAAAGCTAAAAATTGATGCGGACCAGCCACTTGTCACCTTTATTTGGCACAATCATGAGTGAACTAACCCACTCACTATCCATAATGGAATAGATAAACCCCACCTTAAGGAGTTATTCAATTTTATCTTTAATGATCTACTTCAATTTGGGATCCAATCGCCTTTGTGTCAACCTCTTTGGCTTCATGGCTAGGTCAGTGTAGATACATTGCTGACATATCCTAGGATCAATCCTTATGAGTTAAAGATATGACCAAGTAAAGGCTATAAATCATTTTTCAACCACATTCAACAGCATCTATTTCTGTTCTAGAGAAAGATTTGCATTGATTATTATTGGCTTCACATTTTTTAAGAATGCATATTCCATGCCAGCAAGTAGAAGTTTTAACTCAAGGGGCTCTTGTTTAAATTTTTTAGGAATTTCCAACTCTTATCATTTGCATTATCAAAGAGTTGGGGATGAATTTCCTCTAGTTCATCCATGCCTACGACATAAGTGCATGTCAGGCTTTTAGTAGGTTCTATGCAAAGTGTGTTGCTTTCAGGAACAATGGTCAACCATTGGGTGCCCTCTTATTTTGTGGTTGTTGTGTATAGACACCTTTGAATATCTACTTCAAGTGCACACCTGTATCACTATACTTCTTTAATAAACCAGAGTTTCTACATGTAATTGCACCCTGTATCGCTATACACGATGCACGGAACTCACTTCTTCTTGATCTTTTCAAATGCATTTTCCTTAGATATTTCCAGGGAAAGATCTCTGATGTCCATTCTTACATCAACAGTGCTTAGCCATGCCCTTTCCATGATGATTGGAAAGTCCCCTTTATAGTTCTCAACCTTGATTACTAGGAAATCAACAAGATAAGACCACCCACAAATAGTGATCATAATGTCTTCCACAAGTTCCAATGAAATAATAATGGATTGGTCTACCAATTCCAATTGGATATTACCCTTCTTGAAGGGTGGCAGGTTTCAGGTAGTATACATCTCATGAGAAATCAAGTTCACACTAGAACTTGAATCAAGAAGATATTTACATGGTTCATTCCTAGCAATTTGCAAATTATTAAGAGGACTCCTAGGATTAGCTAATTCCCTATGAAGATTCCTAGCTCAAATTTAATTAGATACGACATGAGTGAGTATAACAATATCGATTCTAGGCAGTATTTGGTTTGAAGGGGACTTGAAGGAATTAGATGTAGAGAGAGATGGAGGAGCAGGATTGCCAACCACATGTGTATGTGAGGGCTTAGGTGAACTAGTGGATCAAAAAAAAGTCTTTTACATGATCTAGTGTCCAAATCACTTAGTAGATGAACTAATTGTAGATTAACAACCCTGGTAGCATTACATTGCTACGGTTGGGCTGGAAGTTCACCTTAATAGATGGAGCAGCCAATAGCTATGTTGAGGATTGAGGAACAGATGCAAGGATAGGAGGAGGATAAGGATACAAAGTGGTATCTCTCTTTGAATGTGGAGAATGGATTTGATAATATTCGGAAGGGTAGTACTAATGTTGGAAAGGAGAAACATGACTAGAAGCGTTATGTGGAGATAAGGGTTGTTGAATGTAATACCCATATGGATTAGGTTATCTATAAGGATATTGATACCTTGGAAATGGTAGTGCCCATGACTGTAGTTGTTGCCATTATTGATACTGCTCATATGGTTGCGGTGGAGTTCCACTTGTATAATACTATTGTTGCTAGTGCAATTGCCTAGGATTTCCTTGAGGATAAGGTAATCTTCTAGGTCTTTGTCTTTTTGCTAGTCATGGATTCAAAGCATACACCCCAAACTCTTGTAAGTGGTACATGATGGGGCAACATCCCTTAGGATGTTCATATTGGTAGATGTCACACCCACCATCATCATCTGATTCAATTCCCGCAACTTCTCTACTATAGCAATCTCACCCTTACCCCCTTGATTGGCATGTTCAGCTTCCTTTCACCTCCTATGATCACGATCACTACCTTGTTCTTTGGACTCTTCATCAATCTTCAATACAGCTTTAAATCTACTATCCATAGAGTCCCATAATTGATATGCCTTAGTCAAAGTTTTAGAGGTAAATTTTTGAATTGCCAATGTCTTCCAATTCACCACCTTATCAAGTGATGATTCCTCCTCACTGTCAAAAAATCAAACCTCCCTCTTGTGAATGGAAAGATCATGATTATATTCTTTTGTATTTTTGTGTTTCCTCAACTCTCCTTCTTCTTTTGCTACATGATTGATCAACCTCTGGATTTGATGAGCTCTTAATTCTAACAATCACCGTTGGGCATAGACTCCACGAGTTCTCCTTGTTTCTTATCGATGTCCATCTACAATATGGCGAAGTTGCTCTTGTTGAGAATAATCATGACCAGGACATATGTGCAATAGAGAATAGTAATGACCCATGGTGGCATCCAAGGGTTCATGTATCCCTTGTATCCATCCTTGAATCTACCTCCTCAAGTTGGACACTCAAGAGTACATTTGATATTTATCATTGAATAGTTCAAGCACTAAACTCCACCATCTAATGGGTTCCAGTTCTAAGGACTGGTACCAGCATTTTTATTCTTTGATGAGTGTCTTTGGAAATAACTTAAGCTTTTGCTAGTCATTTTCTATATTTTGCAAGGCACAGGCATCATGGAAATCTTGAAGATAATTTTGTAGATCTGAGTTATATCCTCCTTTAAACCTAGGGATATTGTTCATGTCTAGCCTCTTGATTCCACTATCCTTAATGTGTCTTGTAGGAATTCTCACTACCTCTGCAATGTTTAGCATGCTTCAAGTAGCAAGTAAAGGCTCATAGAGATCATGATTTTGGTGCCTACAATGCCCTCTACTACCCCTTCATTCATGGTGATAGGTCTCTCTTGAAGCCCACACCTTGGGTCTAAAATTGTGTGATGGTCCCTATGATCATCTTAGTCCTATCAGTCACCTCCATCACAATCATGTCCCCTATGGTTAGGTTCAAAGCCAAAAGATGAAGATGATAATGAAGGTGAAGGGGAAGGAGGACTAGCACCATCATGGTGTTTGACATCCCCTCTTTGATGATCACAACCACAATCATAATCAGGTTTCTTGTCCAAATCCCTACCATGAATCTCCTCCTTCGATCCCCCTTTGTCATTGGATTTGTTATTGCCAAAACATAGATTATGGATTGTGGACTACAAGTTCTGGTTTTGACCTCCTTCATCAAAGTCAAAGAGAGGAGTCTCTCTAAATGGAAATTCCCCAAAGAAATGTTCTCCATCATCTTTTTGGTACATCAAGTATATGGAATCATTGAACCACTTCCCCTTTGTAAATCCATAGCATTACTCTAGTTGTCGATCCCTTAGATGTTGTGCATTAGTGGGATGATAATCCCTAGCATCACTATCCTACACAACATACTCAACATGAAGTCCTTAGAGACCCAATCGTAAAAGAGTTTGTTGGAGCATCACAAGAATGAATTAATCAAGTGGCAACACAATGTTGCCCTCCATGTCTCACCACCACAATAGTTCATCATAGTGTGGGACAAAGGTGAAATTGGGTACATACTCATCAAGATAAGCATATACCACTCTATATTGTTATGGCACCTATTGATTTACTTTGTTAGATTTGGATGCAGAAACACTCTTATGAGAAGAAGACATCTTGTGTTAGAAAACAAGAAATGCAGTGTGCTTCTTAAAATTATTGTAATTATTTTAATTTATGATATGACTTTATGGTTCATTAAAATGATCTTGAATGATTTTTTACTAACTCCTCGATAGTGCACATAACAAACAAAAGATCCCCTACAACGGTGCCAATGATGAGCAATGAGGTACCCCTACGTCCAACCATACGAATCACAAGCATTCACACACAATCCAATCAAATTCCGTAGACCTTAAGTTCCCACGTACACTAGTTCCAAGCTATGAAATCTAATCATGATTATCATTATCTTCCCAACTATACTTTTGCAGCTTAGTTATATGATTAAGTGTAATTGAGGCACATGATTTTTATTATTTTATATTTTATTCATCTACGCTTAACAACAAGTTGAAACTTGATTTATGAACCACTTTAACTAGTCTAATTGCTAATTAATAACTAACTACCCTAACATAAGTATCCAGTCCCACTTTCCATGCACATCCTAAACATGTATAACTCTGCTGGATTACCAAACGTTAACCATTGCTGGGATTACCAAGTGTCATGTGCATGCTTGAAGTGAATGTATTTATGTGCTTAATTAACTACTATTTAATGTAGCTAGCTTACTTTAGCTTAATTACTTGGAAATATTAAATGAAATTTCATAAAACATTAAATGCATAAATAAAATATTTAAGCTAGCCAAGGTGTTGCAAGGTTTGATCGAAAATCTCATCTTTATTGCCACACACACTATCGTGCTGAAATACAATAGTGCTCAAAGAAAGATCTGTACACTCAATGACTCCTGCTACGGGCACTTTGAAAAATATTCTAACTCTGGAGAAAGGAAACTGCAAGAGCTCTACTATGCTATGAAAAAAACATATGCAAACCATGTGCCTAAGCACTATATTTATGGGCCAGCAAACACCCCACAATATCGAATATCTAACATTGCTTCTTGGGCCCTAATATTGGGTATCTAATATCAGGGCTCCAATATTGGATATCTAATATCGGAGCTAGGCCAAATATGGTTCATCAACTGTGATGTCCATAGTTGAAGGCAACCTATTCATGAAAATATCACGGCTACAATTCAACCTCCTTCTTGACTTTGTTGATGGATGCATACCTCTTAAGTTTATTTTATTTTCTTATGTTGATGACTTTGGATTTCCAACCTTCAAGTTTATAAGTTGTTATGAATCACATTGAACAACTAAACAAGAAGATGAGTTTCAAAAGAATAATACTAAAAATAAAATAAAAATAAGGGTTATTAATTAAGAGAAAAAAGAGCTTGTTAGGCAAAATACTTAGCAACCATAACTTAAATTTCTCATAATCCTCCATGTAAGCTATAACTCCTAAGGTGGTTATAAACTTATATGCCTGAGACATTTTTAAGACCCATAACTTCTCATGATTATTGTAACTACCTTTAGGTCATTATAAAAGACCTTCAAAGGTAGATTAAACAAAGAAGGAAGAAGATTTTGGGTGAAGCAACTTAAAGATTGTAAAAGCATGTCTTGCTAAAGACATGAATTTAGCTATTTTGTTTTAATCTTGTTAGTTCATTTCTTCCTATTTTGTTTCAGTTTCTTAGCTAATGATTTAGATAGTATCGTGGTTGGCATTTAATTTTTGGATTTATCCTAGGTTGCTTTTATAGCTCTATTTTTGTGCAATATTAGACTCATATTAAGATTTTCCATAGAAAATCTTATGTTGTTGAAAAGCCTCAAGAGAAATTTAATAGTAATGCCTTAATGAAATTGCCTATTTTGAGCATAGAGAATCTAGGAAAATCTTTGATACTTTGATGGGACTAATATAGCTTCTTTATTTTTAAAGTGTATTGCCTTGGTGTTTCAATCAAGAAATTGTCAATTTTTTCTGATTGCTCTGTTGAATACAATCTTTGACAACTATTAACTAGCCAAAATAAAGACCTATACTTTGTAGTTTACATAGCATTTTTGGTAGTATAATATGATTGTATTTATGAAATTGCTTGTTGAGCTTAGAAAGTTTTAAACAATACGTAGTTATTGAATTGGAAATAGCTTTATTACGAAGTGTTTCCTTGTGTCGATTTATCTTGGTAAATATTTGAGATTTCACATAATTCAATTTTTTTCCTAATTCTTTCTAAGTCCATTAAATCTCACTCTATTTCTAGTTTTCTTGCAAAACTTTCTCTCTAGGGGGAAATTAGGAGTAGATTGGTAGAATTGTGCTCAAATGTTTCTATAAAATTTTATTTGTTTCTAGGTATTACAGGGGCTATATAAACTAAGTGATTTAACAAAATAAAAATCTCCAACAACTCACAGTATTTGACAAAGATAGCTAAATTTCTTTTATGATAGCCAATTATAGTTACATACACAACCCAACCATTTCAACATTCATAACAAAAAATACATACTCATGTCTAGTACATTTCATAACTAGTGAGTTTATTTGGACATATATGGGCCTTGGTATTAGCAGAGCCCAGCAAGCAACTAAATCATGTATGAAGAACACACTTTGATCCTGTGATTCCAAAAGGTCATGAGACCAAAGGTCATCCCATGTTGATGATCTGGTCTCAAACAATCACCAAAAATATGCTAATTATACAAGCTAATGTGGAAGATGTTGACCTGACAAAACTTCTTCAAGGTTCATTCATAAAGTAAATTTTTGCCTTCACTAAATCAGCTCTACAAGTTGATGCGGCGATAAGGCTTAAAATCTATTATAGAATCTTTTGTAGAGCCATTATTTATCTTTATGTATTTATTTTCATGGTTTCCATAAAAGAAGAACCATTTTTATTTACTTTAGGAGCTAATGTGGTAGGGCTAATTTGTGCTTATATTGTAGAGCTAAATTTTAAATTTGCAAGCATTATCCATTTTTTTATGCTAGTACAACAAGATCATTGCTAGTATATTTTGCAAGATTTACTCCTTTTCTTCCATGAACAAAGTTAATATGGTAGAGTTGTTTCCTAGATTTTTTTCATAGAGTCATATTTTGACTCTACAAAGGCTTAACTATGGGCTTCTTTTTTGTCTATGTAGAATCATTTTTAGTTTTTCTTGTGGAGTCAATTTTTTTCTCTACAATCTTCTCTTAAATGAAATCCACATGTTGTATACAAAGCCAATTATAATTTCTCTCCTCTTTCCTTTGATGCTGGAAGCTAATTCTTAGTTCTACAATCTTTCCTCTACATGCTGACTTGGCATTTGTTGATGTGAAACAACTCTTTTGTAAAGCCTCCTTTTAACTTTATGAATTTTATGTCACACACCAAGCTAATGGGGTAGAACCATTTTGTAGAGCTAATCTTTGATTCTACAAGCTTTCTTCTACATGCTGATATGGCAATGTTGTTTTAAAGCTTTCTTTTCAAACCAGTTTCTTCAATTCTATGAGCTTACTAACTTTTCAAGAGATAAAGTGAAGAAGCAAATTGGCATGATTGACGTGAATTGTAGAACCAATTTAGCTTTTATTTATAAATCCATATTTTAGTTCTATGAACATGCACTAAATGGAAAGCTTACATGGTCTAGCTATTTTGGTAATTTCATTTTAAAACTCTATGAACCTTATTTTATGAACTAACGTTGAAAAGTGAATTTCACCAAAACTTTTAAGCTTTATGAGTCTCAACCATATTAATGAATCTGACGTGGTAGAACCAAACATAAACTTTTACATGAGGTACACTTTTTGTTCTATGTACAAGCGCTTTTCATTCTTCAAGTTACTAAAAGATTATGCCTACATGGAAGAACCAATTTATAGAGCTTCTTTTTTATTCTATGAGTCTCCTCTTAACCTAGCCATAGAACAACTTCATAAAGCTACTTTTTCACCCCACAAGCATGTTTCTACAAATAACATTTTAAAAATTTGAGCTAGTTTGGCAAAGCTATTCTTGGATGAACACATAGAACCCAAGCTCAACTCTACTAACTCATCATCACACTTACATGGTAGAACTAGTCAAGGCTTCTCTTTATGGAGTCACTTTTCAATTCTATGATCTACTTCTACATTCATAGAACTTATTTAATAAAGCAACTTCTCTTCTTTTTTTGCCCAACCAAAATTTTTGCTTCGCTGATGTGACAAAAGCCCTTTTTTAAAAGTGAGGTCTTTCTCTTTAAGGTGAGGGTTTATGTTGTCACTCAATTATTTTCTCTTATGCTCATTTCCCTTAAACTAATTCTTAATCCCTACAATTCCATTTTTTATGAGCTCAACTTACTTTCAATTAGGGAAATATGAATTTAATCCTTAACTAATTCACAAGCCCTATTCTTGATGTTTGATTAAATGAATATATGAAGTGCCTTATTTAACTTTAAAACCATAATATTTTGGTTTTGTAAATAACATATTGAAAATTCTTGAAAGGATTTACTTAGCTTCAAAATTATTATTCTACAAATTTAAAATATGTTGCATATTTATTAAGGCCTTTTTACAAAATTTCTTAATTGAAACTCATCTTAATGAATACTTGATAGCTTAAACCCTAGTTCATTCTTGCTATGAGATTCTATCCCAAAAATCAAACTAATCCTTTTCTTCATAGATGGAAGAAATGCTACCATGAATTATGCTTTTTGAAAGAGGGTTCAAGCTTACAGTATTCTTTCATTGAACATTCCTTTAACAATTTACTCTACTTCAATCTTAGAACTTGATTTTTGATAATGGTGTTATGAGAAGAATTGATCCTATAATTATAATTTAAAGTTTTTCCATGCCAATGGCTAATTATTATACCAACACCTACCTTCACCTAGGTAATATGAGATATAAGATGTACATAGTGTACTCTAGCGAGAATTGATGATTACTGGTCGATAGACCTTTAATTCATCTCTTGTCATGACCTAGAGATTGAGATAAGTATTAACATGATAAGATTTATTTTTTATAATTTTTTCTCACTTATATTTTTATTCATAGAATAAGTGAAATAATTTTAAAATATTTAACCCCATTTCAAATGATAAAGTCAAAGATTTAAAGCATTAAAGCATCAAGAAAGCACTAGAGCATGGAGAAAGCTCCTTAATGCAAACTTATTTGAGGACAAATGAAAGTTAAGAGGGGTAGTTTTTCACGCCCCCATTCTTAGATGGAGTCATTCTATAACCATGAGGGTATTAGTTTATAACAAATAATGTAATTATTATAATAATAACCAAAAAAAATTTGAAAAAAATGCTAAACTATAATAACAGGCATGTTTTTTCAAATGACCTTTAGGGGTTTGATCTCAGGTGTTTATACCTAGGCATTAGAGGTCATATCAATATGAAGTTGTGAAGCTAGTAAATAAAAGTAATATGCACTAGGTGAATAAGGACAAGAAGGTGATTAATCATTTGTTCTAGCCAAGTAGAAGCCTAAATGTAATGGTAATGTAGGATTATCTCTAAGGGATAGATGCTAAAGGAAAATAACTCTAAGGAATACTTAGAGCATGACCTAGATACATTATTTTTACGTTAAAAAGGTTTATTTTTATTTCCTTCTTGCATTTTCCCTATCACATTTATTATGCATAATGTCCAATATTCCATATTTAACATTGGTTATAATATCTGGGAATGAGATGTCATAGGAATAATGAAAGTCATGTTAGAAATAGTGTGAACATATGCCTCCTAACTCCTCCATCTCCATTTCCTTAGATGTTGAGTAGAGTAAAAAGTAGTAGTAGTCTTTATTTTGATGTTGGTGTATTTACTTTAATTTATTAGAAGCTGATGAGTGACAAGTACCCCTACACCCAACCATAGGAATCACAAGCGTTTACACACAATCTAGTCAAATTCCATGGATGGGACTAGTTGTGGCAGTGAGATTGTTAAGCATTGATCACAAGACACTATCTTCCCACTTGGACAAGTGGTAGCTTTGTCACATGTGGTTTAGTCCAAAGTGAGGCATATGATAATTGATGTTGAGAACTCCTAATTACTCCTAGCTATAAACATAATTGAGAATGAAATTTACATCCAAGTAATGATGGTAATGTAAATCTAAACTAGCCTAGAGCGATGAGCATCTAGTCATGGCCTACCGTACACATCTTAGGCTCATGTAACCATTACTAGGTTACCAAGAATTATGCTACTAAGTGAACCAAGCAATAACACTACTGGGGTTACCAAACAATTACACTTAAATGCTTGAAACCAGTCATACTCATTCTGCTTTACTAATGAACAACAAAGTAAAGTACTTGGAAATGTAAATGATTAAACTAAGAAAGAAATAAAACTATGCTAAGTAAAATAATAATACTAATTGAATGCTACAATGATGAAATGCAATCTTGATCTTTATTTCCAAACATGAACTGTGTCAAAGGACACTTCCCTCAAATAAAGATTTCATACAACTGCCCAACACCACACTGTGGGCATTCACTCTATCACTAAAGCTATAAAAACAAACTAAAAGAGTCTACCTAAGGATGCAATGAAAATTTATTTGGATCGAGCACCCAAGTATTGTATTTATAGGTAGGCATGCATCCTGTGATATCAAATATCTGATGTTGTAACTTGTAATCCAATATCGGGGTTAAGATATCAAGTATCCAATATTGAATATCCGATATCGGGGATCTAATATCTTGGCCTATGAAAAACACAATTTATCATACCCCCATGACTGAATAAAAACTCATCCTTAAGTGAACAAAAGGAGGAACAATTTTTCTAAAAAAATATTGGGAAGGTATTGGATAATTGACTGACTCTAAATGCTAACTAACTCTGAGTGTCATAGTGGTGTGTACAAAAAATGACACAATTACATGACAAAACAAAAATAAAATTTAAGGTGGCTTGGTACAGTTTGTATTTCAGGCAATGGTGGCTCTTCCATTAACTTCTTCCCTTCATCATCAAGCTTATGGAAATTTTCTCCTCTTCTATTCTTATCTTCTTCTACTATATGTCCTCTCTACTAAGTACGGCATAGAGACTCCCTCAATTTTAAATGTTGCATTAGCCTCTTTATTTTTCCAAAATTGGTACATTTCTCCTAAGTTCCATTCTTTGCCATTGGTTAGTGTGGCCATAATGAAGATGCTTGGAGGTGCATCTTTATAGCTTCCATGTTGTGAAGGTTCTCCTTCTAGTGGTCTCTTTGGGGCCATCTACAGTCAACAAGCATATGAAATTATTAGAATGTTCACACCAACTCTTAATAGCTCTTTACCTTACTCATACCCTTGGTCAAATCAAGTTCTTGTCATGTTATCATTAAAGAGTTAGAAAATTTTTCAAAAACAATCCCTTAAGTGTTAATTACTTATAACCTTCTATCATTTTTCTTGCTTATTATGGCCTAAAATAGTTGATATGGTCTATCAGGATTATTATTTGCTTCTCTTGCTACAAATGAGAGAAATGAAAATTTTCATTAGCTCCTATGCGTATATATACTAGTTTTTATATGTTTGACATCGTAGATACAACATTGTAACTACAATATCACTATTAAACATTTTAGCTTTTTTATTGACTTCTATTGAGAAAAAAATGAGTCAAATGGAATGTCTAAAAGATGTCAAACTTTTCTAGAGGGTCTTGGGCCATTAATGATGCATAGTTTTTGATAATTTGATGTTCAAATTTCATGAAGAAGGAATCTCAGGCAACGAAAGTTTATGGTATGGATAAGAAATGGATAATAAATTTTCGATGTACGAATAGATTAATAGAGATTACGTGAAGTATTTATTAGATTTTGGATGATCTTGAAAGGCACAAGATGATATGGAATTGCTTAGCAAATATGAAATACAAGAGTTATACAACTGGGTCCTTCCCAAAGTAGGCTATAGCCCTTAGTGCCCTTATATAACCACACCTAAAGTGTTCTTAGGCACTCAAGGAGTTGAATGTAAGACGTACCTATCTACACATGTTAGTATCTCTATATTGGGAAAATAATGCTATATTATACAAAACCACAAGTTATGATTAAATATATAGTGAGGTGGGATGGATTGGAGAAGGGATTACTAAATTTGGGACATGAGGTGTCTTACCATAGGCATAATGAATTCTTGTGTTTTATTAGTGGTTAAAGTAATCATTAGCCTTTTTGTTCAAGATTCAAACCAAGTTCAAACCACATTCTAGTGACATCACATTGTTTCATCTCTTGGAATTACAACTGTAAGACTACCACTGGTGGAAGGAGTATCATCACTTAGCGTATTGTCCAAGGAAGGAGTTTATTTATTGCACTTTTTATGATTTTTTTTTAGATTCCTAAGAAGCTGCCTACCTTCAGGCATGGGTAACATGTCTTTCCAGTGGAACCCCCAAAAATTCATTCTTGTGCACTTAGTTTATTTTTTAACTATGTTAACCTTACCAGAGAACTACCTTCAAGCATGGGTAACATGTCTTTCCAGTGACATGATAAGGAAGCACTCATTGTGCTCTTACTCCCATTTTTCATTAGACCTACAAGGGTATAATACAACCTAAGCAATAGGATACAACTCACAACAACAATCTAAGAAAATACATAAATAACCTTAATATCATACCCTTTACATTCCCACTTGATTCTTCACTTTTCTATTTAGGCATAATGATCACAAGTTTATTATTAGTTTGATGATGGAAAGAATATCATTATGGCCATGGTAATAACCTCTTATTATCAGAATGGATGGATGGGTGGTATGGTCTCATTATACAAATGATCAATCCCTTATTAGTTGATAACATAGAGAAATCTTCACGTTATTGGGACTACATCTTGTCTTATTAGATGTGTTTTATTTGAAATTGACAAAAATATGTACAATTAAAAGAAGAAGAAAATATGAAAAATTAGAAAATATATCAAGAATTAAAAAGATAAAAAGAATGAAAAATATTAAGGAATATCAAAAATTCAAGAAATGAAAAAGCATAAAAGAATGAGAAGATATCAAAGAATGTAAAAATTATTAAGAAAAGAGAAAGGTATAACAAAAAATTATAAACCATAAAAAAAGTAGAAAACAAAAAAGTTAAAAAGCACTTATTAATTCCTAAGTCAAGATAAGGCCTCTCCCCATAACTAAACTCATGGGCAAATGTTTGGAAAATGCATCCTAGATCCCCTAGATCATACACTTTGGGTTGCTCACTTACCATCCTTAATGATTTAGTTTTTCTATTATTGTTCCAAGTAATCTTGATGGTAATTGAATCTTGATCATCTAAGTCCTTAGTTCCTCTTTCATATAATATTATTATATGATTGTGATTTAGTATTTCCAGTTGTAAGTTCTTAGTTGGGGTCATTTTCTTAGAATGGGAATTAATAAGTGGTTCAAATTATTTCATGCACATTTTGGACAACTGAAAGTTCTCACTTGTTAACCACTAGGTCTCATTTGGCTTAGTGGCCCCTACTTTCTCTTGTGCACACACTTGTTTTTCACATCTATTATGGACTGGTGTAATGATTGTGTTGACATTTTGGAAGGTTGATCCACAATTGCACCCTTCTTTTTTAGTAGTAATGCATGAACTTGCTTATCTCTCCATAGTGATAGGTTCATCTATTATGTTTTTCATTAGAGTGGTAATGGATATTGGCCCTTGCATAGGATTGGAAGACATTGTTTTTTTGAGGAAGTATGTTACACTTGGCTAGCCTTGTGCTAAATTTGATGAGTTAGTAGGTCTGTGAGTTTTGTGCCCATGTGTGGAAATTGTCTTAAAGAAAGGACATTTTCGAGACTTTTGTTGAGATCTTCTAACATTATCATTTACTTGTATGTTCATAGCACAAGTGACATTCTTCTATTGATGTTGTGGTGCCAATCCTTCCTGTGTTGTTGGTGGTGACATATGGTGGAGGGAAGTATGAGAATATTAAGGATGTGATAGAGGATAAGAGATGCAACATGGTGATCCAATAGGAGATGTTGTGGGTTGATGATATTCCGGAAAGTGATAGTAGTGATTCAAGGTAAAGGTAGTAGAACCATTTGGAGAAATAGGTTTTTGAACATAGTAGTCATACGGGTCCAATTGGCAATAAGGTTATTGCTAGTTTGTTGATGGCATCCCCCATGACTATAGGTTTTTCCACTGTAGTTGATAGTAGTTTTGAGCCTAATAAGAAGTCCCACTAGAATAGTACAGTTGGTTGTAGGACTATCTATAATTACCTTGTGAGTAAGGTAATTTCCTAGGCATTTGCTTTTGTACAAACTTGGGATTCAAAGAAAAAGCCCCAAACTCATGTAGACGTAACATAACTGGGAAATAGCCCTTTGGATGGTCATATAAGCATATATCACATCCATCATCCTCTTTTTTGGTTGAGTCTATAACCTCTTCTACTATGGTAGTTTTCCATTTTTGCTGATAAGTGTTCCTACCTATTTCAATGGTCTTTTTCCTCTTCTAGTTTTGATCACTAGATTCTTTCTATGCTACCTTCTCCCCTATGGTTTCCAAGTAGGTTGTAACTTTTTTGTTCATCAACACCCACATCTTATCCACCCTTGCTTCAAGCTCAGTGATAGACTGTTGTATTGGCAAGGTTTGTTTTGAAATCACCTCGTCAAGAGCTAGCTCTTTTTCCTCATCATAGATATGGACCTTGTTCTTTTGAAGAGTTGGATCCTAGTTATATTCATCTACATTCTCTTGTTTACATAGCTATCCTTCTTCTTTTTCCCACCTATTTGATTAGCCTTTGTATCTGATGGGCTTTCAATTCAAATAACCAACATTGGAAATAAATCCCAAGGATCTCCCTCATTTTATTATTAAGTCCATCTATGATGTGGAAAAGCTATTCTTTTTTAGAGAAATCATGGCCTGGACATCTATGTAGTAGTTAATACTATCAATCCAAGGCCACATCCAAGGATTCATATTTTTCTTGCTTCCATCCTTGGATTTTTTTTCTTAGATTGGACACTCTTTCATAGGTTTTGTATTTTTTGTTGAAGAGTTCTAGCATTGTGGACCATCGATGGATTGAATCTAGATCCAAAAATCTATACCAACTTTTAGCTTTGTCAACTGGTGTCCTAGGAAAGAGCTTAAGCTTTTGCCACCCACTCTCAATGTTCTACAAGGTGTAGGCATCATGGAAGGCTTGTAAGTAATGTTGTGGATTAGAGTTATAACCTCTTGTAAATTTAGGGATGTTATTCATAACAAGTCTATTGATGTGATTTTCCATTTGATGCCTATGGAGTATTCTAACTACCTCTGTTATTTGCATCATGCTCCTAGTAGCCAACCAGGGTTCATCATCATCAAACATGTTGTGGTAATGATTTCTATTTCTAGTTATCTAATTATGATGATTTGGTCTATGCTCACTTTGATGATCTTGTCTATTTATATTTCTATCTTCATATTGACTCCTTAGTGTATCTTGTTTCTATACCTACATTCATCTTCATTAGAATTAGACATGGAAGAGGAAGAGGAAGATGGAGAACTAGGAGAATCACCATGGCTCCTATATTCCCCCCTATGGTCCCATGATTTATCTCTTCTAGGTTTGGAGAAGGTCCTAGGCCTTAAAGCCCTCCTTGTTCTAAGACATACTTCATCTCCTCTAGGATTATCTGTATTAGTTGAACATAGTCTTTGAGTGTAGAAAGGGTCTAATTGAGCATATGAAATCCTTGCTTGTAATTGTTCACTCCAATTTTCTTCAATATATATCCTATCATTTCTCCTACAAGAGTTTTCATTATACGATGCATTATTGGTCCTATGTGAAGAAAACATGTTTTTAACATGTGTAACCTAATATTTTCTAAAAGATAAATCATTAATACCTTAACAATGATCGTTTATGATATAACTAATCTAGATTACTAGCACTATCCCTAGCAATGACATCAATGATGAGTGGTAGGTACCCTTACGTCCAATCATATGAATCATAAGCATTCATGCACAATCCAATTGAATTCTATGGTTGGGACTAGTTGTGGCATCTAGATTGTTAAGCATTGATTGCAAGACGTTGTCTTATGACTTAGACTAGTGGTAGCTTTGTCATGTATGGTTTAGTCCAAAGTAAGGTATATGATAATTGATGTTGATAGCCCCTGATTATTCCTAGCAATAAACATAATTGAGAATGAAATTTAAATCTAAGAAGTAATGGTAATGTAAATCTAAGGTTGCCTAGGGTGACGAGCATCTGGTCCTAGCTTACCATACACATCTTGGACTCATGTAACCATTACTAGGTTACCAAGCGTTATGCTACTTGGCAAACCAAGCAGTAACACTACTAGAATTACCAAATGATTACACTTAAATGCTCAAAACTAGTCATACTCATTCCACTTTACTAATGAATAAGAAAGTAAAGTACTTGGAAATGTAAATGATTAAACTAAAAAAACAATAAAAACTATGCTAAGTAAAACAATAAAACAAAGTTGATGTTGCAATGATGAAAAGTAATCTTGATCTTTATTTCCAAACACAAACTATGTTGAAGTACACTTCACTCAAATAAGATTCCATACAACTGCACAACACCATACTACAGGCATTCACTCCATCACTAAAGTTATGAAACCAAATTGTAAGAGTCTACCTAAGAATTGAATGAAACGTTATTTGGATCGTGCACCCAAGTGTTATATTTATAGGCAAACATGCATCCCGCAATATCAAACATCCGATGTCATACCATGTGCTCCGATTTTGGGGCTAAGATATTAGGTATCCAATATCGAATATCCAATATTAGGGATCCAATATCTTAGTCTATAAAAAACATAATTGACAAAATTGCTAAAAAGATCAAGAAGAAGCTAAGAGCCTATATATGTGGCCCATGCTCTAAGATGTAAAATCCTCTATAAAAAATTATAAATAGGCATAAACCCCTTCCACTGTAACTAACCTTGAATTTTGAGTTGAAGCAAATAGAATCTCTCCCTTTCTCAATTCTTGAGTGTTGTTGTGCAAGTTTTATGTGCTTGGGAAAGCTCTTCTACCTTTTTTCATTTTCTATTCTTGCATTCTTATAGCATAGATCTTTCATTTTGAGGAGTGAATTTCCTTTCATAGGTTCTTCCCCCAATTTCTCACAAGCATTTCTCTCATAATCTCTTACATTTTCATACATTCTCATGTGTTTCTTACATGCATGTTTTAATTTTATGTTCACACAAATTTTGGAAATTAATTACATGTTTCCTTATGTTTTTAATAAATAATTGAAGAATGTAGAAGTGGCTTGATGTTCTATTTCATGGAATTCACTCCTCATTTACATATTCAAGCTAATTTCTCCTTTGTATCATGTTTCTATTGAAGGGTATTAACCCCTTCCATGTTAATTTAATGTAAAAAATCATAAATCTCTTTACATGAGCTTGTTCCAATCTTTTCTATCTTGTGAAATTCTTTTCCTATGTTTGTGTCATGTTTCTCAATGCATTTGAAGTGAATTAAGTGAATTTTTAAGATTTTATGCTTGTTCCTAGGATTTTATGGACTTTTCACATAAATGTTGAATTCAATTCTCATTTGATATTTATCTTTTAATTAAATATTTTTTACCATGTTTATAGATTATGTAGCATTTTTATAACCTTTATTATGAAGTGTAAAGCCTTATATTTGCACATATTTCTTCTAGATCTTTATCTTGGTGTTGTACTCTATTTTCTACAAATCCATGACTTTACCATGGCTCATGGTAAATACAAATATTTTTAGGTGATTTAAACTTCATCCCAACTTGTGGTAAGCAACAAAAACCTCATGAAAATTCATGGTCTAAGACTTCTACAATCCCACAATTCATGATCCATTCACGAGATCAAATTTAAAGTACATGAGGTACAATGAAGTTTAGAAAGTTTACCACAACCTAACCACAACTTGTGGCTAGCTTGTGGTTTTCTAAAAGTTCATTTTTCTCTATTTTTTATGAACCACAACCTATGGCAACCTCATGGTATAACAACATGACTTGATCGTAATCGATGATAACTTACCGCAACTTGTGATATTTCCGACCTTGACCTTTCAATCACTTGTGATTGACTTGTGATGGTCAAATTTCAATTCAATGAAGCTAAAATTTCTACTAGATCTAGTTTAGAGGGACATTATTCCATTAAACCTTTGATAAGGCAAAATATGATGATTGAACTTCTAGTGTTATGGGTCAATGATACTCAAGAAAATAGAAATAGTGAGCACGAGCATGGGCTACTAGTTCATTAAGAGAACCAGGTTGTTGGACACAGTATTCATAAGGATCTAACTAGTGATAAGCATATTTCTATATTAGTGGTGGCATCACCCATGATTATGGTGTTTTCCACTACTTTTGATATTTCTCTTCAAGTTAAGAAGAAGCCCTACTCAAATAATACTAATGTTGTTAGGAATACCTATAATTTCCTTAAGATTAACACAATTTCCTAGGCATATGCTTTTTTAAGAACTTTGGATTTAAGGCATGTATCTCATATTTCTATAGATGGAACATAATAGGGAAAAATTTCTTTCAATGCTTGTATTGGAAAATGTTACATCTATCATCTTCTGAATCAGAACTTGCAACCTCTTCCATTACTACAACTTTTCCTTTTATTGATATGTGTCCTTGCCTGCTTCCTTTTCCTCCTTTTTCTCTCTCATATTTACTCTTACCTACTTACTTTATTCCTCCATGATTTTTAAGGTGGATGCAAATTTTTCATCCATCAAGATTCATATATTATCAACCTTTACTATGATATCTATAATGAATTTCTACATAGGAAAGGTCTTTCTCTAAACCACTTCATCAAGAAGAGCTTCTTCCTTCTACAAGTCATAGACACAAATATTCTTCTTGTGAAGGGATGGGTCCCTAATCTATTCTTCTACACACTCTTTTTTTATTGTTTTTCTTCTTTCTTAGTTACCTAGTCAATGAGCCTTTGAATCTCATATGACCTTAGCTTTAATAGCCTTCCTTAGGCATAGATTCCAAGGATCTCACTAGTTATATTTTGGAATCCATCTATGATATGGTGGAGCTTCTCCTTTTGAAAAAATCCATGTCCTAAGCATTAGTGCAATAGAGAATAGTGCCTGCCTAAGGCTCCATCAAAGGTTCATTGTTCTCTTTCTTCTATCCTTAAATTTATTTCCTCAAATTAAACATCCTTGAATAGGTTTGGTACTTTTTGTTACAGAGCTCAAGCATTGTTAACCACTGATAGATTGATTCAGACTCCAATGATTAGTACCAACTTTCTATTTCTTTAATAAAAATAACTTTAGTTTCTATCATTCATTTTCAATGCTTTATAAAATACAAGCATATGGAAGGCTTGCAAATGATGCTGCAAATCTAAGTTTTAGTCTCCCTTAAATGTTGGGATATTATTCATATCGAGCCACTAGATGTGACTCTAATTTTGATGCTTGTGAGGGATCCTCATTACCTCGTGGATCTAGATCATACTTCTTGTAGCCAATAATGATTTATCATCATTAAGCATATCATAGTCATAGTCATAATCTCGATCTACCCAATCATGGTGATCTTTTATATGTTTTCTTATGTGCTTCCTTTCCTACCTTCTATCTTGATCATGATATTTGTTCTCATTAGGGTGATGATCATTTGGATTTCTCTAGTGGTGATCATCTAGTCTCCTATTCTGATCTCTGGGTAAAGTTTTGTCTCCTTGTGTACATTCATCCTCATCATAACTAGATGATGAAGAGAATGAGGAAGGTGTTAAGCTAGGAGAACCACCATGGATACTTTGTCTTCTTCTCCAATCCCCTTGTTCTTCTCTTTTGGTTCTGTTAGAGATCCTAGGCCTTGATTCCTTCCTTATTCTAGGATTTGTTTCATCCCCTCTAGGATTGCCTACCATAGCTAAATATAGTCTTTGATGTGACAAATGTTTGATGGTGAAGATAGAAGGATATGTGGTTGATCGATGATTGTAGGACCTCTCAAATTGGTATTTTGTATCCACCTTTTCAAATTGGAATATCAAGGGTATTATGTTCTTACTCTTGTAAAAATCATACTTAGCCTCCATTTGATGGTCTAGCCTGATTTGGACCTCTTTCAGCTCATTTAGTCTAGACATATGCTTGCTAATGCAATAGCCTTCAATAAGATGACTAAGATTGAACCTTAAGAGTGCTACTTGAGGCATGGATGAAGCTACTCTTTCAAGTGAAATACAATGATATCCTACAAATTCCTCCATTGAATTTATTCATCTTGGTGAAATATGAAATTGGAATCAGGAAAGTAGGGATTTAGATGAGCATATGAGACACTTACTTCTAGTGGCCCACTCTAATCATCATTGACATTAATTCTATCATTGCCTTCTATGAGGTTCTTATTGTGTGGTTGGTTGTTAACTTTGTGAAAAGTAGCCATGTTTGAATTAGTATGTATGTGTGTCTTACAATTATCGAATAATGAAAAAGATAACTCATTAAAATTCTTAACTATAATTTTATATGATGTAAACTATCCAATACTAAATCACTAGTACCATCTTTGGCAATGGTGCCAAATGATGAGTAACAAGTATGTACATGTTCTATCATATTATCTACAAGTGACATAGAAGATCATGTTGTAATCCATGGAGGAACTAGCCTTAATGCATAGTGTAGTATATGTGATCATAGGTCATTATCTTCTCACTTAGACTATCATATGGCTTAGTCTAAGTAAGGCACATGATTATTGATGTTGCTTCAACTATGATTATACCAACTAGAAACATAAATATAATTAATTAATTTAATTATTAAATATTAAAAATGAATCCTACAATGATAAGTTTTCATTTTCTAACCTACCCTCACATCCTAGACTCATGCATTGGGATTACCAAGTATTATGCTACTGAGTGAACCAAGCAATAGTGTTGTAGGGATTACCAAGTAAATATACGTTTACGCTTGAGATCAGGTCATGCTCATTATGCCAATTGATTTAGCATGCATCAGAAATGTAATACTATGCTAAATTATATGGAAAATTAAATGTTGAATAAAAGTAAATTTAAGCTAAGTCAAAGTACTACAATTAAAGAGAATCATTCTCAATCTTATTTTTAACCATAAAATATATCTAAGTATATCCACTCAAATAAGATGTCATACAATTGACTTTGGTTCATGTTGCAAGCGCTCATTGTCTACTTACTAAACTACAAATACAAGTCATAAGAGTTTAGCTATAAGATCAAAGATACCCTAAATACTGTAGGTGAGTTCATATTTATAGGCATTTATTATGGTTATGATTTCATTGATGCAAAATCACACCAAGGGCTATGATATCACATCTAATGTAGTCAATTTTATTGTTCATCAACAAGAAATATGAAAGTAATTAATAATTATTATCGTAATTATGTTGAAACTCAAAAAACTTTATGAAAAATTTTTTTGATCCCTTAGGTAATCTTTGAAAAAGATCAAGCAACACGTAATGAGATCTAATAAGCAATCAAAATGAATTATTTGGACAATGGAATAGAATAACTCCATAGTAATTAAAATGACAAAAGCTATTATTTAATATTTAACATAGTATCAAAAATAGATTAACTTGTGTAATGCTAAGTTGGTGTGCTTAAACTACAAAGACATAGGAATTAATTAAAGTGATACCGATATATGTATATTCTTTGTATGAAAATGAAAAGAAAGTAAATGAGACTACAAGAAGTATTTTGTAGAATAGAGAAAGGAGAAAATGTACTATTAAGCTAGTTACAATAATCAAAGAGATGTAGAAACAAGAATGGTTGACCAACTCAATGAAATTCAATAAAGTGAAATACCAATCAAGATATATAAGAAAGAAAGAGTTTGATTTCCATCATGATTTATAAATGCTCAAAAGATCTTTCATACATGGTCAAGTTCATAAAATGTTTCATCTTTACGACATTTTCTAACCCATGACTAGAAAAAAAGTGATGGTAGAGGTGCTAAATGTTAAAGAGTTGACATGTATATCAACCTCAAGGTACAAAGTTTAAGTTAAATATGTATTACTATTATAGTTTACATAACTAAACAAATTGGATGTTAATCATCTAGTGAAGAGATGTGTTATTTTGTGTATGATTGTGTTCATTTGCCTATTTGAGTAATAATGAGGTGTTAGCCTAGTGGTACAGGTCTTGACTTGGTAACCCTAGGTCATAGGTTCAATTCTACTAGGTAGCACTAAGTTATAAACTTCTATAAATCTTAGGGTGTACCTATTTTTCAACTATTTCTAGTTCCAACACTTTCCAACACTAAGTTAGTCTATCGTTGTAAATATACTCCTAAGTTTGGATGATTTACTAGTCTCATTTGTGTTTAATATTACATTCACAATGTTTTAGTATTAAGTTCATTTATGTTGAACTTTTTATATTTATAACTATGGTTATTTAACCACATAGTTGACCATTTTATATAATGAGTACTCTATTTGTATGGTTCTTATAAATCATAATATTTTGTTATATCCTTATATATACTTTATCCATCCTAAACAATTTACATTATTTGACTATTACTAAATTCATGGCTAATAAGTTACTCTATGCTTATGGTTTGACTTGTTTTAATAGCATTACTCAAATCCTCAATGAACTAAGTTTACCACCTCCAATGGATCTTAAATCAAAACAATGAAGAGAAATTGTATATGTTAAAAAGAAACAAAAAGAATCTATGCCACCAAGGTTGTGAAGACAAGAGATGTGTCACTATTGAATGATTTGAAGAAACATGAAGCAAATCAAGCAAGAAAAACACATTCTAATATGGTATGATTTCCTTGGAACATATAATTAGAAGTCATTGCAAGTTTACCTTAAACAATAGCTTCAAGATCAATTTCACTATCATCATTTTAATCAACTTCAAATACCACTACTTCAATTTTGATTCCCTTTGCTACAATTTTAATCTAGCTTCTTTTCCCATCTTCTCCAACATTTGAGGCAAGTGCTTCAATAATAGTAGAATCATATTTTTTTAAACCTTCAGAACCATTCAAGATATATTTTCTTTAAATTCTAATAATGATGTTATCTCTATTTTGTGTCCCTATTTGTTGGTGAAAAAGTCTAGTAGTTGTGCATTTGGAACTCTACAAGTCTAATGGTTGTACATTATAACTATGCGTTTGGAGCCATGTTCAATGTTCAGTTACATAATGTTGAACCCATTGCTTCTTATTTGGTGTTGACCTAGAGAAACTTGCTTTCTAATCAATTTAACATGTAAACTTTTGCTTTTATCTTGAATTAATTACAATGTGTAGTTTTTGTTGTCGCAATGCTTAGGCCCCTACTAATTACCTACTCCCTTAGTTGGAATAATTTGTTGCATCATAATATTGATTTATTCTCCTTTAACCTCTACTTCATTGTCTTCTTGTAAACTTAATATTTAGTGCATTTGAACATGGTTCTCTTTGTTTCCTTGTTTATATGGCCTTACTACAATGATATGTTTCCCTAGCCCTTTCTAACTATGCTTTTTAATGAAATAAATTTAAGAAAAGGAAAGGAGTAGCTTAAGTTCTTTCTTAATATGAAACAAAAACTAAATTAATTTGTATGATAGAAGAAACTTGAACATTCTAGATGTCCTAAAATGGGAATTAGTTGTGTTAGTACAAGATATTTATTTTAAGGTGTTATGACTTCAATGTGAGCACACTCAAAGTGAAGTAATATGATTCTTTGATCACTATCCATATGCAAGAGACAATAACATTAAATTGGTAATTGCTTAAGATCTTCCCATTTAGAAAAAAAAATCCAACATAGATTTTGTAGAGTAAATCATTTAAAATAGGCTTTTTTCACGCTAATAAAAAATCATCATATGGCTATCTACTCATACTTCAAGTACACATTGGCTTCACATGATTTATTTATGATCTCAATATATGGTAGAAGTTTAAGGTAACCTCTACTTGTTTTGTTTTGCAAATCATACTTCTTTTATTACAAGTTGGTTACCATTCCATTTATTTTGATGCCTTCTTATTATTTCATGTTATTGGTGATATATGAAAACATAACTTTTCTTCTTGCTTTAACAATAATGAAATTTTAAAACTTGTTACAATTAGTTATAAAACCAGGTAATACCATGGAGAAAACTTGCTACAAGTTATACCTTAGTTAAACCTTGGTCTTCAACCAAGTATTGAGAAATTCATTTTTCCTTTTTGACAATTTGTAAATTGAACATACCTAACTATGCTTTGTTTAGATAAAATACACCAATAAAATAAATAAAGGCATACCATTAACAATATGGTAAGAGTCTTGACTTATTCATACTAGTTTAGTGATAAGAGTCTTAACTTGAGTATTAGCTTGGAAACCGCAAGTCACAAGATGCAAAAGGTGTTAATACCATGGATAAAACTTCTTACAAGTTTAATGCTTAGTGAAACCTCAATCTCCAACCTCCAACCAACTTTTGGAACTTCATTTTCCTTGTTTGCATTATTTACAATGTAAATTTGCAACCTGATTACCTATCTTCGAACTATTTTTGACATAAAATATAGGTAAAAATCAAAATTCCTTATTTTGAAAAACCAACAAAATTACATCAACTTGTCACTTATAATAAACTACAAGTTGATATAATATGTTGAATATACTATGTTGATGCCTAGATATATATGTAAATTCTTGAAGGTGAAACCATAAATTACTACTAAAATAAGGAGAAAAATTATCTTGATGGTTGTGTTTTTCCTACTTTGTATACTATATTATTTGCAATTTGTGAATTTGTAGCTTATTTACCATTGCCAAGCTGCTTTTGACATAAAATACAAGTTAAAATCAAAATTTCCCATCTTGAAAAACTCACAAAATTATATCAACTTATCATTTATACTAAAGTAAAAATGGATGTAGCATATGTAATATGCTAGTAGTTAAATACTATGTTGATGCTTAAATATAGGTGTTAATTCTTGAAAGTGAAATCATAAATTATAGACAAAAAAAAGAAGTTAAGCTAGCTTGATGGCTGTACTTTTATATTTTATATTGTTCTAAGGTTGTATACTACCATCAACAAAGGTTAATGTATTTTTTATAAAAAAACACACTTAAAATAATTTTCTCGTAGTTTGCAAGGTAGAAATCTGAATTGCGCATTACAGAATTCATGGTTGACGGGTGCTTGCCCGTCCACTTCACACCTTACTGTATATTGAACACACCCCAACGGTACTTTGTTCAGATAAAGTACACCAATAAAATAAAAACGCATATTATTTCATAGCTGATGCAAGGAAACACCTTTTGCATTCCATCACTCATGGTGGAAAATCAGTGTCGCAGGCTGTTTATAAAACATCACATCAGTTATGTGACGTTTTCTAAATGGCAATGCCAACATAAAACATCACATCAGCTATGTGACGTTTTCTAAATGGCAATGCCAACATAAAACATCACATCAGCTATGTGACGTTTTCTAAATGGCAATGTCAACCACATCTCTTCCTATGCGGTTGCAAAACTACAAAATTTTGCAAGAAGTCTTACGTAACCAAGGAAACTGCATTGACTATAAAGGATAATATACTTGTCTCTGATAAGCACCACTTTTCGCATTACTCTTTTCATCTGCAAGAAAACATCCATGTATCAACATTAGGATAGTTAAAATCTTAGAATGATCAGGATTTTATGGCCAAATATGATACCTTAAATATGTCAGCGAAATTCATCATGAACATAATCATCATCCTCATATTCATCATCATATGCAGCATTATAGAAAGTGTATGGATTCACTAACATTTCTTCAAGACTCAGTTTGCCATCCTTGTTTTCATCTGCCTGGAAACCAAAGAACAATAATTAGTATTATTAGACTAACAACGTGGACAAAGATGCGTCTGCATTTGAATGATCAATACAGGTGTGTATAAAAAATTACACAGGCTCAAAGAGTTTTTAGTAGAGTTCGACACCATCATGTAAAAACATACATCAACAGAAACGCGGAAAAGTCAGTTATTGAACAAAGTCACTATCTTGACAGTTAAAAGGTTGCAGAAAATATCGAGAGATTTTGCATGCAAGTTTCAATGCTTAGAGATGACATACCAGTTCAATGGAGCTTTTTATTTCAAGTCACTATCTTACTTATCATATAACTTACGCACAAACCTACCTACAATTCAAGGGTTTGTCATAGTTAACCGAAGTGCCTGGCATTTTTCTTAATTAGTGAGTATTATTGGTTGTGGTGGTAGTGTTAGTTTCTAAGAGTTACTGCTTGTGGTGGGGTTATGAGTTAATGATGTAGCTAAACTGTTAATTATTGTTTTAATGGTAACAATGATCATGCATACAAAGGCATGAAAATTGAAGTGAAGGTGCTTTTACTGCTATAATTTGTAGGTATAGCAACCTATCCTGTAAAATGCTTGAAGGAACAAAAATAAAGCAAGCTTTGTTCATAACTATTCTGCATACTTTTTGGTGGTTCCTTTCACTCATAAGATAGCTAGTATCGTGAATTGATCTTCAGGGGTAGCTTCCTACTATTAATATCAAAGCACAGAAGTTTGTGCTTTGTAAGACCTGACAACAGAACTCGAAGAAATAAAATTTGAAAGGTGCAACTTTCAATATTGACAAAATACGATCAGGACGTTGTTAGGAAAATAAAGTATCGGATTTAGAAGCATCTGTTGAAGGCAGTGCATTAGGCTGATTATTTTCTGATGATGGCAAAACTTCAGAAAGTGTATGATGAAATAGAAAGGAAAGATGCAGTTTCCAGATGTATCATTAAAGCAGGATTCCAAGACAAGATCTGAACAAAGATCACAACCAAGGCAACTGCAAAGAAATACCAAGATGCTTTGAAGTATCAGTACAAAGGAACAGAAAAGGTACAGTGAGTGGAGTTGGGGACGAAAACAGAGAGATTGAAATGTTAATCATGTTTGAATGTGAACCTCTTGAAGAGTTTTTGAAAAGGTAGCAAGATATACTAAACAAATCTACAAGGCTTGGGAGACCCATGCGTTAAAAGTTACATGCACTTGCATTTTCTATTATAGAACTACAGGGTTTAGGCAATTTTAGAAATTCAAGCTTGCAAAACCTGAAACTTTAGCCTTGAAATGTGATTTTTTAACATTTGCTATCATTTCTGTAACAATGGCAGGAATAAATGGAAGTAGCAAGGATTGAAAAAAGTAAATAATTTCAGTTCAAAAAAAAAATATAAAATGCGTTACACGATTAACATAATAAATCAAAATATTAAACTTGTGCCATCGGGAATGTTAAAATATATAGCAATGCCAACATTATAAGCCTCAAGAATTTTTTGGAGGTTTGGAAGTGAATGGAAAATATGTCTAGGTTCAATGAACCTCAGCTTAACTTTAAAAACCACGTGTATAAATTGAGATGAACCGTAATATAGAATTGGCCACTTAAGAATTTGACCCAATTTGGTAGGGGCTTAAATTGAAATGAAGGATAATGCAATTGACTGTTTAAGCATTTTCCCAGGTTAAATAGGAGCTCAGGACTTACTTTCAGTTTCTTGCCTCTCATTATGGCTTCGGATGTACGATTGGTGTTGTTTCAGGTGTGCTAATCTATTGTGCTAACTTTGGTTTTCAATTGCAGAATCTATTATTGTTCATGGGCCCTAACAGGGAAGAATGTATCCAATTCACAGAAATGAGAATTTGCAATTCAGTATATATGTAGTTGTATACAGTCTTCAGTTTCAAGGGTTCTAAGAATACCTAAACAATTATTGAGAATCTATTAATACCAATTTTGTATGAACAAAGCATAATGGAGATGTAACCTAAAATGTTACCAGAAAAGCAAAGATTAAGGTATCATCATCATGATTCAAGTGAAATTTGTATGCTTAAGTATAAGTTATTATAAAAAGAAAGTTGATATCACTTTATAACTCAGCATTGCAAAAAAATAGGCTAACGTGTCATTGTTTTTTGAGAAAATATGGATTGTATATACAAACAACAAAGTATAAAGCAATTCCTAGCCATATTTTGTATAAAATACATGTCAACTTAGTGAAAGATTATCAGAATATGAATTAGCCAGCACTATATAAGTTTTGCTTTGTAACAATCCATAGGTTGAACTCAACCGTTCACTATCATTGCCTCATTTTAACTTATAACATGCTCTGTACCTATAACCTATAGTTGTGTACCACATAAGTTGTGCAAACCTAACCCATACCCCCTAGCTATCTGTGACATACTCAATTTACACATATAGATGGATCTTTGATTTAAACCTTCGACTAACAGTCAACTACATTTGGGTTTATCTCATTTATAGTATTTGCTTGCTTGCAAATAAACTATGTAATGTCACTATGATGATGAACTTTATGTATTATTTTTTATTATTATTTTGTTATGTTTTCTTTTACTTGCTAATTTGCTTGTAAGACTGTTAGAAAGGTGCCATGTGACTGGAAAAGTGAATGAATGCAGGGGGTATACGAAGGTAAGGTAATGAGTTGTAGTTGTATTGTGGTTGTATGCTTTGACCTTGTGATTAAATCTGCCAATGCCAGTCCTAAGCCTGGATACAAAAAGAGGAGGATTAGGGTTACGTTGGCAGCCAACTATAAAACCTTGCCAAATCTCATGGATGAGTTTCTTTTTCAGATTTTGCAGATGTTAAGGCATTCCCAGATGTGATGCGCAGCAATCATATGAACAAAAATGATTTGAAACACCTACAAATAAACAAAGATCTAGCTTTTCATACAGGCAAATGGCAAAAAAAACTCATGTAGCTGACCCCATTTTGTTGAAACAAGGCTAGGATGATGATGCTGCTGCTGCTTTAACCTTGAGATTAATTATTTAAATTATTTATTTTATTTTTATTTGATCTTAAACTTGACACATGTATGACATGTCATATAGGATATAGCTAGGGCATATGGAAGCATGTAGATTAGGACTATGATTAGGATAAGGCTAAGGTATAAGGTTTTTTAATTAGGCACATAGGGGGTGATAGGTGTCGTATGCTATATTTATATTTCTGATGGTCCAATCCTATTACCTGCTATTTTAACCTCCTGGTTGTACTTGCTGACTATTTCAAATTGATAGACCTGTCTATTAATTGATTACAATCATTGAATCAAAGCAAACCGAGGCATTTTCTACTGTAATTTTTACAGCAGAGATCTGAGGGTTCCGATTATCAACCTTTGCCTTTAGCATGCTGCTTGACTCATTCGATATGTATTATATTTTATTTAACGTTTTCCTTGAGAACATTAGAATCAGGTGTGAGAAGTGAGGAAGAATTGCCTATTCATAGCCAAAATCAGCTTTTATTTATGCAAGTTCAATTTAAATGAATCTAAAAATTTATCTATTACACAGAATTTTTTCCTCACAAGGAACTGCTATACAAGTTCCAAAAATCTAGCCTTCATAGGTTGCCAAATGATTTTGGGAAAAGGTAAACAAAAAGATAAATATAAATTGAATGAGCTAAGCAGTGAGAGAATAAAATAAATTTTATTTATGCAAATTCAAAATATACAAATCCAGCATCTACTTACCCTATGAAATAATTTATATAACCTTCATGGGTTACCAAATAATTTCAAAAGAAGGTATACTAGCTTAGTTATATATTTATAATATATATCTATTATTTGCCCAAGAAAATCTTGCAAAAACTGAGTTGAATTTTAGCCCATCTACTCTATTGAAAATTATCCAAGTCATCATTATACCATATTTGATATATTCCATACCAATTTTGGTAAAATCATTGTGATTGCATGATGAGAAGGTTAACTAATTTCAAGTTTGGTAATAAATTTTATGCTGCAAAATATTTTTGAATTTTCATGGATTGTTTTTTCCAATGTATGCTCCCCTTGACCTTCCAAATTTCCTTCATTATGCATTGCAATATGAAGACATAAACATAGAATATTAGTTAGCACGACTTATAGGTTCTCCCTAGAGCATTATGAATACAATATTATTTAGCATCACCAATAAGCTCCTGTGTGCATTATCAATGGAATATTATTTAGCCTTACTAATCTATGATTGATAGTTGGCCTCTCGGCCAAAATAATTTGATAAATATAAATTGAACATGCTGAGCAACAAGAGAACAGGCACTTTTCACAACCACCCAAGAATACTACTACTGAGCTTCTTGTTATTGTTTGACTTGACCAAATACTAAAAGAAAGGATTGCTGTCATTTAATTATGTTGGTAGAGTTAGCATAGAGGAAGAGTATTGGTTGCCTCACGGAGTAGCGTTGGATTGTTAACAATTTCAGCCATGTACTAGTTGGCCCTTGCCAGAGACCCTGCCTCAAGCGAGGAAGGAGATTGATCCACTACTGGCTCCACATGTCTTTGGAAGACCCACAATTCCAAAAGTCAATAGTAGTATCCCCAGGAATCTATTCGCTGACACCAGCTAAATTTAAAAAAAACTAATAAAAGACCTGTAGGCAGATTAGGATGGAATTATGGAAAAATTAGTATCGAATATAATATGATAACTAATAAATGATGAAAATGGGAATAGCTCACATTGAAAATTGGGCGTAGGTGTTAACTCTACTTGTATGTGTTGGATTGGTGGTGGTAAAAAATTTTATTTTGATTGCACCCATGTGTTGTGATTATTTGATTAGGATATTATGTTGCTTACCTCAGATTGTTGTTGAATGGTAACAAGTTTTTACAGGATGCAACATATACCCCACACCTTTCACACCAGCCCCATGGCACATGCCAACAAACCTCATAGACCATTTTTAGAATATCAGTCCTAGTCAGCACTTGTACGGATGTCCCTTCTTTCTTAAAATTTACAAGAAATGATGAAGGTGGATAACCAAGGAGTCCAAATGATGCTCAGCGAACCTAGGGTCAAAATGTTGATATCACATAAGAAAGATGCTTAGTCATATAGGAATTTAGAAAACAAAATTTCCAGATTTAGACTTCATACTTATTATTGTATTTCTATGGTTATCACAAGTGCAAATGTGGGACTGAACCTCAGATGCCTAACTTGGTGTTTTGGATGTTGTCTTGTGGAATTTGAATAATTTATTAATAGCCAATGCGACACAGATGTTTTATTGCTAAAATTTATTACAAGTTAGTTCTTGGTAATGGAAAATTTCACTTTATATTCTTGATCAATATTTTATTGATGCTCAAGCTAAAACTACCTACAGAGTAGGTTCACTTTCAAACACCTTGGGTTTGTATTTGTTTAATATTTTCTAATATTAAAGCCCAACAAAGCCTGCAACCTTACAACAAACAGAAAACTTAGATAACTGAAAACCCCTAGGGTATTGCTTAAACTTCTTTTATCCTTTCACTTTTCATCAATCTTCTCACTTCTTTGCTAAGTCTAGGTTAGGGCTGTGACATGCTTAATCTGTGATTATTAAAAAAACAAAGCTATTATTAATGGATATCAACATTAAAAAATGTCACCACCCAGGCTCTCAATGCTTGCCACAGTAAGTAGGTTGACAAAGAATCAATAAATGAATGAAAACCTAACCTCTTTTCAAATAGCTGCACCCAGGCTATAACTTGATAAATAAGAACTTTACCATCACTCCAAATAATACCCCAAATAGACATCGGCATTACTGAAACTTATTAGGTAGGTGAAAATATCATTGTATATTAAAAAACAAAATTTATACTATACCCAATAATTCCCTGAGCAATCGAGCATGCTCCAGGTAAAGATAACATTAAAATATACTTTTAAAAAATCAGAATATATGTAAAGTGAAAACTAAATTCAAATAAATGATGTACTATCATGTTAAGGTACTCTGGGTCGATGTTACTCTATATAAAATGTAACACTAGGTGTCGGATGCAACTGAAGCATGGATTGCATCAGAAGATACGTGTAGACAGAACATACAAGGAGCAATGCATTGACATTTCCTCAAGCACATAGACAAACCAACGTCATTGAAGAAGTTCAATAGGGGTTTTTTGCTCAAAGTTTTAGGACAACGCATTGGTGTTTCTTTGAGTTTTTATCCTTTTGTTTTCCTCTTAGAGCTCGACAATTCAAGTAGAAATCTATTCCTTTTTTGTTGCTTTATTTGCATTTGCATCTTTGGGGATACTATAAATGTTCAAGCGCTTTGATTTTGCTTGACTTTCCTTGTTGTCCACCTGTACCACTAAGCGAGAGACTACAAGCTAGGAGACAACACAAGAGTTCACTTGGATAGAGAAGAAACAACTCTTAGTGAAAATACCAAAGCAGAAGGATTGACAGCAACACAACGAGTAGCTATATAGGATCCCAAAATATCAACAAACAATTGCTCCTTGGTAGCTACATAGGTTGTGAAAACCCCAAAAGGTGTAACCAAAATAGTTTAGACCTCACTACTTTTTCTATCCCAAAAATAAGGTTTTATAACCATGCCCACTTACATTCCGAAAACAAAACAAGGTAACAAAAGTGCTATAAGTAGAAGTCTGAGTAATAAGAGAGAAGTAAACTAATCTTTCCTTCCACTTCTAATACAGAAATGCATTTGAGAATACACTATCCTCCCATTTCTAATGTTGAATAAGGGCCATAAGATAAGACACCATGTTAGTTAGTTTCAAGAACAACATGAAAATAGGCCTAGAAAAATGTCCAAATTGGGTGGGAAAATGGTAAAATCAGCTTATCCTTGCAACCAAAGTAGATCAAACATTCAAACAACACCTTCAAGAAGTTAATCATGATGCACCCACATTGGCCAAGGATAGATCCAACAAAAAGGAGCTAAAAGAGAAGTAAGCTATAGATGAGATTCTTTCTTTTTTAATTCTTCCAGTAACAGATAACTGTCATCACAAGATAGTACAGAACTATAATACTACATGGAACATACAAGATACATTCAAGAGGAAATTTAGCAGGAAGTTTAATCTAAAATTCATTTACTATTTAAATAAGAAGAGCAGACTTCATATGGGAAAGGAAAAAGCCTTGGAAGCCATTAATGAGCGTAAAGGAATCAAAGAGATTCTTAACAAAGACTACATTTAGAAGTGCATTGCTTGGGCCTTTGTCATCAAAAGCACTGTTCCCACCTACAATCAAGTCATCACTACAATGTCAACAAACAACAGGATAAAAACTATGAACTTTGAAACCCTCGTAGGTATTCTAATGAAAATGAATATTGACAAGCAGTACGATGCTCACATTTCGAAAAGCAGGTCCCTAATATGATGAGGAAACCTATAGCAATAATAGCAAGCAAGGAGATTTGAAATGCAAGGGTAAATAGCAGCAAACCCATGTTAGCTAGATGCTAGATGTGCAAGAGTTAAGAAGAAGGATAAACTAAAACTGACGGCAACCATGATGGCAACAGGAGCGACCACGGCGGCAACAGGAGCGACCACGACGGCAACAGGAGCGACCACGGCAACAGGAGCGACCACGGCGGCAATAACCGGGACAGGAGCGGCCACGGCGGCAATAATCGGGACAGGAGCGGCCACGGCGGCAATAACCGGGACAGGAGTGGCCACGGCAGCAATAACTGTGACCGGAGCGACAGCAACGGCAGCAGCCGTAACAAAAGCAGCAGCAGCAACAGCAACAGCGGCCACCGCCATAGCCGAAGCTTCCACCGGCGTTGCCCCTGCTGGCGAAGGCCCCAACGGTCGAGGGACGGAGAAACCTGATGGCACCATAACGGCCCATTCCCGTAACGACCGCACCCTGTGTCTGCGTGTTCACCACCCCCCTCCCGAGGGCGTTCGCACGATGGAACGAAGCCTCATAGGCTGGTTCATATCCTGGGGGGCCGCCCGAGACCAGACCTTATCCGCCGATGGACAAAGGAGCAGTGGAAAATCGAGGACGTGGATGTCCAGAGCCTTTCAGAGGACCTACTCCTTTTCATCCTCCCCTCCCTACAGGCCCAAGACTCCGTTTTGCTCAGAGGCCCTTGGTTCTATGGGGCCTGAGGTCTCGCCTTGACCCCGTGGTGCCCCAGGGGCCACAGAGAGGCCAACCTGTTCACCCGGGCCCCAATCTGGGTACGGGTGGCTGGCATCCCATGGGAATTTTGGAACCTTGAGTTCCTGACGGAGGTCGCGGGATATTTCGGCGACCTCATTGCTTTCGACCGTGTCACACGGTCGATGGAGAGGATGGGCTTTGCCCAGTTTTGCGTCTAGCGGAGCCTCTCGACGACTGACCTTGTCCAAGAGGTCGTTCTGGAACTTCCCGGGGGGGAGGAATCCCTCCAGGTTACCTTTGAGAACCTAGCCATGGAAACCAACAAGATGCACGGCGCGGGCAACCAAATAGGTCGGCCAAACGGATGCAAGTGTTGCGAAAAGCCTGGACACCTGGAGGCAGAATGTCAGTTTCGCAGGTCGCGACCGAGAGACCCGGCTCGCCAGCTGTTCGAGGGGGGCAACTAGGTCACCATGGGACGTAAGGGAAGACTGCGCCCCCCGTCCGACCAACCAGCCTCCGCTGCTAACCTCACAACCACCACCTCC
>MNCI01010282.1:547863-570340 GCA_015680685.1 Gnetum montanum
AACGGCGGGAGTGGGAGGCAAAGTGGAACGAGGCCCTGGCCCAATCTTGCGCCGAGTAAGAGGCCCAGTTCCACGAACAAGCACAAGAGATGACACGACAACATGCGCTCATGGCAGAGGCTACACGGGCCCGGCTCATCGATGAGATCCGAGACTAGGTTGTTGGTTTTTGAGGTTTGAGTTTAGGAGGGGTGCCAAGGCTCCTGCCCCCCCCCCCCTTTTTCCAGTGGGCCATCCCTGATGACCCTTAAACTGTATACTTGTGTACTATATTTCTCAATAATACAATCCCGAACATTCTCTCAAAAAAAAAAGAGTTAAGAAGAAGAAGAAGAATATGACTTACAAAAGATGTGGCAAAAAGGAATACTATACAAAGAAGTGTAGAACTCCATATGATCAAACCAAGAAGAAAGAAAGGTTGAGCATATCAAACGCAAGGGACTAGGCAAGGATCAAACTTCAGTGATAGTGATGAAAGCTCTACAACATTTGTATGTGTTGTTAACAAAGAACAATGAATACCTTCTAGATATAGCAACTAGGAACAAGCTAATATCATTAGCTATACCAACTCTGTTACAACATCTGAAGCTGACTAACGGAACAAGGATACAGAATTAAGTCAACATAGGACCCCCAAAAGAGGCATGTTTTACAAATTAAGCAAAAGGTATTGTAGCTTAATCAAAATACAAACTCACAACCAATTAAAGAAATATTAATTCTGATAAGCAGACCAGCTAATGAAGCAAAAGAACTCTAGCTCATCAGCATCATATACATCACCAATTTATACCAAAATATACTATCATTAAGTATGTTGGTTACAAAAGGCTTTAACATAAGCATGATAGCAATGAATGAGAAGGTAGTTGTGACAAAGAACAACATTAATACCACATAGAGTAGCTAGAAGGCAAGTTCATATACTTGGATGGTATAGCACTCATAGATCAAGAAGGACAAGTTGTTTCACAATAGTTGGCAAAAGTCGCATACCACTACCTAGTAGCCAAGATCCAAAATTCAACAAAGCTCATTCAAGGAGAACATTGACATGGTAGGCTAGGACACATCCCTCTAAAAAGGATCTACACACTCAAGTATGCTTCAAAGGATGTGCAAATGGAGACTCTACAATGTGAGGCTTCCATCATAGGTATAGTAATAATGTAACCATTGAAAAGAAGTGGTCAGGAGTCTACAAGAAAGTTGGAACAGGTACACTCTAATGTGTGTAGACCAATGATAATAGATGCTTCAAGATAATTGTTACTTCATCACCTCCACAAACAACTACATCAGAAAAGTATAAATTAAATGCTTCAAATACAAGCAACAAATCTTTGATTCCTTTCAATCATGAAAAGTTCTCGCTGAAAAAGAACGTGATTACATCACCAATCAACTACAAACAAACAATGGTATCTTCAAAGAATTCAGAGAATTTTTAAAGAAGGGATCAAACATGATAACACAATGCAAAAAACACCATACCAAAATGGTGTGGTAGAAAGAATGAACACAAATGCTGATATAAAAGAAGGTACCTACACATTTGTCGCTAGAAGCATAGGACACAACCATCTAAATAGTGAATAACCTCCCAAGGCTGAAAATCACTCAACAAAATGTGGATGGAATATTCTCCATGTGTAAAAAGAATCAAAAATTTTAGTTCTTTCTGCCTAAGCACCAGAACAAACAACAACTATGTACACAACCAGAACTTTTTGTCAACTATGGCACAAATACAAAGCGCTACAATTGTTCTTTCAAATGCAATGATAGATGCTGAGCTCTCAAGTTGTAATCTTTGCAAAGATACAGAAGTTCATCTCAATAGATGATAGATCCTAAGCCCATCACATAAAGCACAATGGCCAACCTTGTGATGATATACATGCAAAGATTCCAATATTTTGTTCAAAATTGGGGAGGAAGGGATAGGGGGAGAAAGTGACCCTCTGTCACAAATACTAGAATCTCAAGGATGGTAATTATACTAGTTGCCAAGGCAACAACAAATTTCACCAAGAAGACAACATGATCAACACAAATCCTCACCTACACAAGTTCAGTGACAAGAGCAATAGGATGTGCAGGACTTCTATTCACCTGCATAAACTCAGCAACCAAAACAACAACACATGTAGGAATCATATTCCAATTCCAACGAAAAGAACAACATATATGTACCTCAAAACCTTATAGGTAAGGGCTATTGCAAAGCCCATCAGTTTTTGAAGAATCCCAAGCTGGATGAAACTGACAAGATAAACAAAAATAGTTGGAATGCAGCTCATCAAAATGAGGGAGAAAGTTTGAACAATTCAGAGATGAATTGCAACTGAGCAACATCTTATCTAGATGATTGGCTATATGCCAGAATTAAGGCCACCTTAGCCACCATTGTTAGTTTTAGGATACATTTGCATAGGATTTTCTTCCAAGCACTCTAGTCTCAAAACTATCGAAAGTTATAGGGGTGTGTTGACCTATATAAAGTATATCACTACATTTGATGGTTTGGGTGGGTTAAATTTAAAAAAAAAAAAAAACTTTTTTCTATCAACAATAAAACCCTAAACCTAAAATAACCTATAAAGCCCCTCTCTATGTACTGTTGAGTTTGTTGAATGCAGTAGTTAAAAATTCAACAATTTTTTGCCACTTTGGAAAAAAGTTGCAACTTTTTCATCATGAAAAGTTGCCAATTTAGCTTAACTTTTTCAAAAAAGTAGCAAAAATGGCAACTTTAGAGTTAAAATATTTATAATTTATTTCAGTTGAAAAAAATTACATTCAAAATTCCTCAATCTTAATTAAAGTTTAAAAAATTAATAAAAAATAATTAACTAAAACTAAAATTTTTACTTGTGTCTATTGAGACCCCTTGGATCAATTGGATCAGTTTCAAAACTCCTTTTATAAAATTGTTTTTAATTTATAACTCAAAGTTGCCTAGTAGAATCAAACCTTTGACCTCAGGTTACTAGGCCATGACCCTTACCACTAGTGTAACACCTCAAAGGACTTATAATGTATAAATTAAGGGTTATGATGATCATGTAGAATGTGATGACTTTGACAATGTTGATGATGATTACATTACTAATGAAGATGTAGATGACATGGGTAAAGAAGCTGATGTATCTTTTGTCATAAGTTTAGAAAAGGAGACCTTCATAACCATGAATGAATATTTAAAAATGGAGCAATATGTAGAAGCATTTGGAGCTATTAGAGTGGAGATTGAAGAAACAATTCAAAAAGCTTAATTTCATTTAAGGAAAAGAAAGATGAAGTTACACCAAACATACCACTAAACAAATCTGATTCCTAATTTTTTCTTTCTTTTTTTGTAAAGGCGATGGAGAGATTATATTAAAAGAAGCAGCAAAGTACAATCAGAGGAAATCTGATTCATAGTTACTTCATTACTTTATATTTAATATACTATGAACATTTTACAATTAGACATTAATATAATATGCTTTATTTTTTTACAATTAGACATTAATATAATATGCTTTATTTTTTTAAGACTGTTGGATTATGATTTCATGAACAAATAAACTTTAATAGTATTTACTCTTATATAATATAGTTTGAAACTTTATATATTGATTATATTTTCAGTCAATATCATTTTTAGTTGCTGTCTTTAATTGTGTTGTCTATGTTTATTATGTACATTTATGGAAACTGGAAACTGGAAATTTTTATTACATCCAGGAAATCACAAAGGATTAGTTAGACAGTTACAATACCTTGACGTAGTGTTGAAGAAAGTTGAAAATATCATTGATGTAGTGCCTCAAGCAGATAGGGTCAATTTGAAAGAAAGCAATCAACAAATTACAATTAATAGTATAATCCAATCGAATGTGAGCCAACGATGGTAAAAATAAAAAAATATGTTCTTCATCTTCTATGCTTTGTTTGCACAGTCTACAAATACACTCTTCTCTTGGTAAATTGATTCAACAACCTATCTCAATAAGGAGATGATGAAAACTCATTCCTGCTCTAGCAATTTGATTCTTTAACTGAACAGAAATAGCTGAGAATAGATGTTGTTGAATACTAGATAACAAACCTCCTCTAATAAAAGGTAAATAAAAATGCTTTTTCCCTGATGTGTTCAACCAAACTTCAGCAAAGACTTTTTCTTTTATAGTTTTCTGAAAAAGACTTTTGTTTAAAGAAAGATCCTCTATAGCAATATTCCATAACTGAAGCCATAATTTTCCTTGATGCAACCATCCGCTTTCTTGTCTAGCATTCATTATCTCCTTAGCATAATTGACTTCCTCCATGTGACTTAACTTCTCAGTATAAGCAATACATTGACAAAGGGCTTCAACTTCAAGAGGAAGCAAATCTTTGGGCCACGGGTGCATACTCTTTTGATATTAATGGAAAGGGACTTCACCTGAAGTTCGTGAACTTATGAATTAACTTACAAGCCACAAGTGCATACTCTTTTGTTATTAATGGAAACCTTTGGGGATTTTTCTTTCCTACTAGAGGGTTTAGACAAGGGACCCCCTCTCTCCATACCTATTTATTATAGCTATGGACATGATGGATCAATACTATAAAATGGAGGGGGTGATGAGGCTACAGATTGCGGGGGTGAATTGCCATACAAAACATCATGTTGATGATATTATCATGGTCACTCGCGTTGTTATTCCTCAGGCCCAAGCCATGAATAGGGCGTTATGCAGGATGGCACAAGAGGTGGAGTTGGAACTCAATAGAGGGAAGTTCATGATACACTTCTTTAACATGGAAAATAGAATCAAGGGTCAGGTCTACCAAGAATTTGGTATTCTTCAGGGAACTATGTAGGACTCCTATCTAGGCATGCCAATGTATGCCTAGAACAGGAGGATGTCATGGCTCAAGTTAATCCAAAAACTCCAGTACAGGATTGAGCATTGGACCACATGCTTCTTGACTAGAAAAGAAAAATTTGTTATTGCAAATTCTGTGCTGTCTGCCATCACCAAATTTTCTGCTTTGGTTGCTACCCCCCTAAAAGAAATCATTGACAAAGTGGACCAACTAGTGCATAATTTTATATGGTCCTAGGGTAAGGGGGTGACCAAATGCATCTTGTTTGCTGGGAGACAATGGTTAGACCGAAATCAATGAGGGGTCTTGGCATTCTGAAATTCAATGATGCCATCACAATGGGATATCAGCAACTCACTAACCAGCTAATGCAACAGAATGATTATCTAAATCAATGGATTCTTATACTCAAGAACAAATATTGGACGTGGATGAAGGGTACCCAAGACTCACACATTTAGCGCAATATTTGCAAGCATCTACATGCGGTGTCACAATGGGGAATGCAGGGTGTACAACCCCACGACATCATTAAACATAAATATCCAAACATCCTGGGATGGAAGGCAATTTGGGCAAGACACTTGCCAAAAAAAGAGTCTTTCCTCTGGCTTGTCTCCGAAGGCATGCTACCAATGCACATTTTCCTAAAGATGCGGGGAATTAATATAAATGACACATGTCCCCTCTATAGGTCAGAGGCTGAAACATTGTGTCACCTTGTCTATCGCTACTCTTTCTCAACTGAAGTGTGGCATTCTACTGTGATCCTACCGTAGGTTCGGCTAGGCAGTGATGCACCCGTGATCACTATCCTATGGTGTCTTTGGCATGCTTACAACAAGCTAATCTTCTGGTCGGTGCCGCTTCCTCCTACGTAGGTTGCTGCCCTTGGATTTGCATTGTGGCTGGACACAACTACTGCAATGGGTGTGACACCTACTTTTGAACCGGCCTACGAGACTTATCAGGACAACCATGTGTTATGGGGCATGGTCACAAGGGCTCACTGAGTGGATCTTCTACCTTAGCTGGTGGGAGATCCTAAACTAGCAAATGGTACATTCTACAAAAAATGGAGGGTTGATTCCACTACTTTTTCCAAGGTTCACATTACCCTCACCAAAGATGCCTTGGCTGATTATCTAGGGGTTCCGACAAACGGGAAGGTGGTTCTACCCTCTGGGAGGGGCCTGCAAGATGCAGAGGGATTCTTTGATGGGCTCATGCCCAAAACGGGTAGCAAGCAAGTGCCCAAGTCTACGTTGCCACATCTATAGCAAGACACAGCTAAGCTGATTGACCGCTTTTTTGTGCAATCTAGCAACATTTGGAAGTTACAGGGAGCGCACTTTACTTTCATGAAATGTTTGCGACTAGGCTGCAAAGTTAACCTTCCGAAGCACTTTCTAGCCTCACTACACAAGCAACGTAGAGATCATCATTTGGGGCTTATCCTAGCACTATGGAAAGCAGATCGACCACTAGGCGCACCCCCTTTTCAGCAAATGTTGTGCACAACGGTCTATGGGAGGTGGGTTATGGAGGGAGCAGCCTCTTCTTCAACGCAAAGAGTCAAATATTGGCAAGAGTCGAATACCATTCTGCCGCCCAACATGCAGGAGATAACCCTACTACTAACTAAACCTATTCGTTGAGAACTCCAAGCTAAATTTGACGCAAATCTAGCTAGGGCTACCAAAGAAGTTGCCATGATGGTTAAGGCAAAGGAAAGAGTTGAATGGGAGGCAAAGTGGTAGGCACATGAGCTAGAGTACAAAAGGCTAGTTGAGCAAGAGGAGCAACACCGCAACGAGGTGGCCAAGGAAGAACAACGTCGAAGAGACTTGTGCAAGATGATGATAAAATGTGAGATGGAAGATGATCTGTGAAAGTAGATCAGGGAAGAGGTACACTGTGAGGAACAAGAACAAAGGGAAAGGGATACCACAAAGCAAAAACAATAGGAAAAGGACAAATTTGAAGAGGAACATCTAAGGCAATGCTAGAGCAAGACTCATGAAGCTAACACCCGCCGTTGGCTGCAAATGGGCCAATGCCCATACGTAATCATGAAAGTCAATCACAACACTATGTCGCATGCCTTTGTAGGTACATTAGGAAGACCACCACAAAATTCCAACCACATGGGACAAGAGATCCTACGAAGCACATGCAAAGAGAGGAAAAGTATAAAAAATTCCAATAGGCTATCACGTTCGTCACTACTTAACATCATTGGACGGTGTTAGACGCTATTCATGTGCAAGAATTGGCCCGTTGTCCTTGTACTAGGCTACCAAGACAACTCTAGTGTTGGTAGCTTAGGTGTTGGGGCCTTTTGTTTCTCTATTGTTTTTGTTGTGTTTAACTTGGATTAGTATACTAGGTCGGTGTCTAACCTATTTTTGTTGGAAGGTACATGCAGTAAGTGAGAGTCTAGGTTCGGTTTGGTCATTTTGGTTGTTTTTGGGATCTACTAGTACAAGGGCTCCCTGGTCTAGGTTATTTGGGACATTCAACATCCCTACTATTATTAAGGGGGTTCTTACCCCAACAATGTTGTCCATGAAGGAGGTCCTCCCCTAATTTTGTTCACCTTTGTACATATGACATTGCAAAAATGTTTATAATAATACCTTGAATTCTTCTCAAAAAAAAAAAAAAGGAAGCAAATCTGCTTCTAAAAATAAGATATCATAAGAAGTTTGCATTTTTACTTGAACTTCACATACAAGAAATTGTTTTTGAACATGCTCTAATTTTTTCCAATTATGTGTGGAAAGAGAAGGTCCCCAAGCAACACCCCCATATAATAATACCACTTGGACAAGACTACGAAAAAGTTTCCTTCTGATCTCCCATGCCAAAATTTGTTTCCCACTACAATTATTTCTTAGAGAAAATAGAGGTCGCATACCGCTTGAAACCCTTTGAGCAATAAGGGTATTCCAACTATAATTACTAGCAAATTCAAGTCCCAAATATTTATAAGATTCACATATATCAAGCCCTTTCTCTCCAAGGAAAAAATTGTAATTTCTATTTCTAGTACCACAAACTAGAATTTTAGTCTTATCAATATTAACTTTCATACCCAAATGGTTGCAGTAGTCATGAAGAATTTGAAGTATATAATTTAATCTTGTAGCTGATTTTGCAATCAAGGCCATATCATTTGCAAAGCAAGGTATGTTCAAAAATAATCCATTCACTAGCATACCATAATTAGAGGCATTTTGCATCCATTCCTCCAATTCATCTATAAATATGCCAAAAAGGATAGAGGACAAAGGACAGCTTTTTTAACTCCAACTGAGTTGTTGATAATTATTCCTTCTCTAGTAAGATTTATATAATGTACAACATGAAACCTCTAAAATATTGCCATTTTAAACATGCCTACTTTTTCTCAAATGTTTACTAACTTGTTAACTTTTCCAACTTTTTCTAAAAACCAAAAAAATTGTTTTGCTAACTTTTTTTTTTTTTTTGAGAAAATATCCAAGAGTATATTACTGAAAAAAGAAATATAGTATAGGGAATTACAAATCGTGGGTCATCAGTAATGGCCCTCAATGGGTGGGGAAAAACCCCAAGTCACAAAGCAATCCAAAACCCCATCAGTCATGCTAAAACCAAGCAAAAAGAAAGCCCCAGAAAACCCAGCAAACGCATTTGCAGAGGGGGCAAGCACCATCCGTGGTCCGAAACAACACCCCCCCTAGGGGTTCGTCGGCAGCCAACGGCAGGCACTCCAACTCATGAAGAAGGTCCAACATGTTTCAGTGGTGCTCCGTGTCCATGAAACTGGCGGCCTGCTGGATACCCTGCATGGCCGTCTCCCGCCTGTTCCGGTCAACCGGCAAAGCTCCCCCATCAAGATGAAAACGTGCCGAGGTTTGGCAGATGTGGCGCCTGAGCTCCCCCCAGGAGCTCTCGCAACTAATGCCTAGGATGAGGTACAGGCACCGCCCCCCTCTAAGCCATTGTCGAGCACTGTGCTTGTGTGCCCGATCAAGCTGTCACTGTCGTTGCTCCTCTTCCTCCTATATACATTCCTGTTCCGCCCGCTCCGCCTCTTCACGTTCCCTTTGGGCAGCTTCCTCCTACAGCAGTTCTTCCCGCACTTGGGCCTGGATTTCATCCACTAACCGGGCCCAGGCAGCGTCGGCCATGAGATCTTGTTGCCTCACGCTCTCCTACTCCTGCTCGTAAAACTCGGCCTCCAAGTCGGCCCAGGCATGCACAAGGGCTTCGTGCCATTCGGCCTCCCACTCCCGCCATTCAGCCTCACGCGCTTCGGCTGCAACCCTCTATGTGGCCTACCGCAGCTCCTCATTCCAATTCGTGCTATGGCCGGAGGTTTCCAATGGGGGGGGATTCCGGCCCGGAGAGGCTAGCAGGGGGGCACCGTTCCCGTTGGGTCCGCCACTTCCGTGTGAAGGTTGTTGCCAACAGGGTCCAACGGTTCCCTCAGCTGGACGAAGCCATAGGGCCAAGGGGGTCAGCAGGGGGCACACGACAACGGGTGCTGCCCCCCCTTTGGCCCCCACCACAAGGCTAAGATTAACCCCGAATGGCGACCGCGTCATTTAAGTAGAAGGGTCTCCAGGAAAAAATGGGGAAGGTTAACCTGGCATCCCAATTTCAGGCAACGCAGAAACATAAAGTGTATGCCCTGGAGCTTGGAAACGTTGCCAGATTGGACAAAAAATCTGTCCACCAAATCTGCCGCCCGGGCCTAGAGACGGGGAAGAGAAGATTTGGGCACCTGCCGGCTTTGTGTGCATGGCACGGGCCCTTCGAAAAACAATTCCACGTGCTGCAGACCATGTGCTGCTAACTTTTTAATCACTACTTGAATGCATATTTTTAGTAGAATTTGTGGCATTATATACATGAAAACTTCATTTTTCCTCTCATGGCAGCTCCAAGCATTTGCATCTCGAAGGCTAGCACTTAAAAGGTTATTAATAAAATTTTAGTCACATTTAAATTAAATGATATTTATTACAACAATGCCTACACGTAATAGTTGGTGCTAGCTTAACAATATACATAAGGAGTTGAACAATTTTAAGCAATGCAACACATTTAACCTCAAGTATCCACCCACCATTCCATGTTGAAATTTCAGTTTAGAGTGATTTGTCATACTATATCATTGATTGAAGCACAAGTAGCCTACAATTTGCAAACATTTCAAACACCTGAAGATAGACCTGGAGTTCAACCACTTTGGTAAAAGAATTTAGAGAGAGGTTGAAAGCAGCCTACCATCAACAAGCTCACTATGCCAATAATAGAATAAGACCACTTGAATTTTCAGTGGATGATAAAGTATGTCTTCATGTGTCTCCATTGAAAGGGTTCAAAACAGAAAAGCTTGCACTAAGGTATGTTGGCCCATTTGAAGTTATGCAATAACTTGGTGAGGTGGCTTATCAAGCTAGCTTGCCACCACAACTGTCACATATTCACGTTGTGTTCCTTGTGTCTATGCTACGTAAATATGTGCTTGATGAGAGGCATGTGCTTGATTGGACAGAAGTACAATTAGACAAAGATGTCACCTATTTTAAGCAACCAATAAAGATACTTATAGGATGGATCAAAGATTGCGAAGCAAAGTTGTTCCAATGTTAAAAGTACAGTGGAATAAATACAGGTGTGTGTGTGTATGAGATATTTTATTTAAAGTTTTATTATATTTTCCTAGTTGGTTGGGGCTATGTAAACGTTAGAATTAGTAAGTATGAGTTAAAAAAGCATTTTCCAAGAGCAAAAGATCTTGTTAATTCATTATTATATTTTATTTTGGTTTTTTGAAAATTAAATACAGCAGACTTTCATTATCTTTGATCAATTATATTTTATTTGAAGGTTGGGGAGAATGAGATCTAGTAAGTCTAAGTTTTATATTTTATTTACTGGTTTTATCTTTTAGAAAAGTTCTTATTGTTTTAAAAATAAGATTTTACATTTTGTATTTTGGAAAGAGCAAGGTGATAAGGAGTAGTAGTACGTTTTTTGTGTTTTGATCTCAACCATTGACTTGCTTGAGTTTCTCCTATAAGTACTTAAAACTAGAGGTTGGGTACTTTGTTATCCCATGCTTCTTAGAAGTTGGAAACTCTTGATGATTGCAGAGGAGTCAAAGCTTGTGTGTGTGGTTTCAGCTTGCAGTAGTTAGCAGTGCAAGTGAGAAATCTTTATTGTCTTGTTCGATAGACTTGGGCTATATGTTTGTATGTGCTATTTACCTGTGGGACTTGTATGTACACCTTATTTGCCCGTATTGCTATACGTGATATGTCCATGCCATTATGAGCTTATATGATGTATGTATCTTGTAATTTGAGGGGGAGGGTTTGCTTATTGGATGTATTAATTAGCTATGCACGTATAAGGTTTTGTTTCTTGGTGTTTATCTATCTTGAGCTTTGCAGGTCCATATTTTGGTGTCTCAGGAATTTCTGGACAAGAGGGTAAGTCAAATTTGATGGGTAGGACAACATAAATGTGCAACATGCCGCCATTGTGGGTCTACCATGGGTCACGATCAACTCATATCAGCATTTTGCAGTTCAGATGGCATTAGGCACAAGTTGCAGTCTCCTTGCAGCAAGGTTGTTATGGGTATTTTGAAATGAGCATGAGTCACATCAAGGTCACAAAGGCTCTTAGAGTTTCTGCTAGGATTGTAAGAAGGTTGCAACATCCTAGCACTAGGGTTCCAGTTGGATCACAACCCAATTCAAGAACTCACAACCAGGACGCAACATGGTAGAAAAATTGTATATGCACTTGTGGTCATCTTGTGCAAAGGGTGTGGTCAATTGAATGGTGAATTATGAGAGTCATAGTGTATTGGGGTCATAGTCATTATATTCTTTTTCAGATGTTGTGGGCTGAAACATGAGTTGTCTTGTGTAGCTAGGTGTTCAGGTCACTCAGGGCAATCTCTTTGTGACATTTTTGTGCTTCTTTATGAGTTGTACAAGTTGGTACTATGCTGATCTAGGTATTTGTGTCTCCCTCAGCACAATTGTGCTTGTATGATGTATTTTATAATGATAGGATGTATCGCTAATTATTGTATTACGAACTAGCAATGAGATTGGTTTGACCAATTGGTGATATGCACCATAGAGTGATTGTGCTGACCCCCACTGTGATGCATCAATGAGGCTCTGGTCATAGGTCCCATCCTATGGAATAGAGAAACTATTGGTTCCTCCATTGATTTCTTGTTCCTCCAGAATGTTAGAGGATAATTCCATGTTTTACCACTGGCATTGATATGGACAATGGGTTGGTTGATGCCACTTGCTCGACTAATAATGTAAGTCCCATGGGCATGGTAATTGCCTTGGAATGTGAGTACGAGCACTCATGAGAACTTTATTCACATATTGACACTAACTGCTAGTGAGTGCTAGTTCCCAAGGTGTGTTAGCATTGATGGGTGGAGGAATGTGGTCATGTTTGGTCTATGTCTTGTGTTTGATGTACAGCTTATGACTGTGATGTAAAGTTTATGGATGTGTGTATATGTTTGTACATGTTTGTATACTGAAATGTTATGAAAGATGGTTGCCCATGCTTGAGTTCCCTATTCCATGGTGTCTATCCTCACGTTGGATGAGGGTGGTGATAAAGGTTTCTAGTCATGCCCCTTGTACATGATTTAAAAATGAGCATGTATATGCATTTGACTTTTCCACAGAAAAATTCATGAGCATGCATGAAAGTGCCTCATTCATGCATGATATAAAAAAAGATTTGTATGCATACACTTTTTTATTGCTAATTTTAACTGTAAGAAATTGTGGCTATAACAGATATTTTTATCTATTGACACATGTATTTTATCCACCTTTTATTGATAATTTTAACTCAAGCAAACAAGAGAAAATTTCGGCTGCACGTGTAGTTGATAATTTTTATGCATGCTTGAGTCATGCAGGCAAAAAATGTGTTAATGCGATAAGCACAGCATTTTTATGCATTTATGCATGCTTTCAACGCTAAAAAAAATTTAGTGTATCATGTCCAGGAAAGCTCAGTGTAAACTAATTCTTCTTTTCTTTTTTACGTGTTGATGCTAAACGAGTTGGGGGCTTACTGGCCTAGCTGGAAGATGTTGATGCCTTATGATTAGTAGATAGATGACTATTTGACGTTATTTCTTTGTATTAGTTGTTATAGATATTAACCATATACGGTGGATGTGCTGTTACGGATTAGAGATTTATTTTTCAGCATTTACATTTTCTATTTTAGTTAGTTTGTGTTTTCTGCGTTTATGTTATGACTGTGTATGTTCATTTCCATCTGTCATTCACATCATCATGTCTAGTTTCTTGTTTGGTGTTGGTCTTTACATAATGCCTTTCTAGCCTAGGTTAGTTATGAGGGTGTTACAGCTAAGGTAGAACTGGATTGATAGCAAGGTGTATTACTAAGTGCCTCAAGCAAACTCCTGACTGCCCCATAGAACCAAGGAGATGTCTACCCGATTCTTTTCTGTTTCAATCAATAAAATTTATCCTCTTTTTCTTCCATTGCAAATGTTGTAACGTCCATAAAATATTACATTCTAGTCCTAAAACTAATAGATAAGAATTGGTATGCTACAGCTGAGAACTCTAAATCTTAGATGTGAGGTCACAAGTTTGATCCCATGGGTAGCAATTAGCTAGGTTGACTTGGAGTAATCAACAATGGTAACTTCTCTCTATAAAAAAAATGAAGCATTCTCAACCCTCCTAGTCTAGATGAGCAAAACATACATGCATGCTTTCCATGATCAACAAACTCAAATCAGCACATTTCATCTATGCGTTTATATTTTGAACTTCAGATCCCAGCATAATGGCATTCATTTCATTTTTACGTCAAATGTATGAAGGACATGCTCAAGTTTTGGTAATAATGGGTACTTTAACGTTAGGACCTTTGATTAAGGATACTACATACCCTAACACTTTCCATTCAAATTTACAAGAAAATGCTCACTAATTTCTGCTAAGTTCATTACCTACAAAATTAATAATATCATGTGAAAATTCTTTTTCAGATGTTTATGATATCTGATTACAAACTCAGCTTCCAATGGTTTCACTGCCAAGTAGCCTTTAATTAATCTGCAAGCCTTCGAAATCTATAGCAACCTATCACCTGGCCTTATGAAAACTTGTTACAGGATTAATATTTGATCACTTCTAACCAAAATTAAAAAGGAAAACAAGAAAATGGTATAATCAGCTTTAAATTCCAGCTACAGTAGCTGGCTCCAGAAACTTCAATCAGTTAGCATTCCCAACACAATTATCCTTTATAACAGAACTTCAAAGAATCATAATTTCCTATTAAAGCAAAGCTATTTATTTTGACATATGCATCTTTTAGCTTCTCCAGCGTAACCTGTAGATACTTCAAAGATCAATACTTCCTTTAGGAACTGAAGGACAAATGAAAACGATAAAAAAAGCTCAAAAGTTGAAAAGACCAAGTTTTAACACAGCACTAGATGTGGACCTCAGGAAGATATCATCTTATTACTTTTATCTTTGAAATTTATGAATTTTTTTAATTCTATTTCTTTTATTACTATCGCCTTTCATTACTATCATTGCAGAGAAAGGACCCAGGAGAGTTTATAGTCAAGTTCATGTAGTGGATTGATTTTGAATGATTCTGTGATGATTCTTTTTAGCAATTAGAAAGCTTACCTGATGAATTAAATATTGTGCTTGATACTTGGCATATGATTTTTCCCCTGGATATATACTTGGTAACACTGGTAGAAACTCATCTGCAGTTAAGAATCTAGCATAAACAAACAAACAAAATTTAACAAACATGAATTCATAGGAGTACAACCAATTTTGCCTTTAAGCATGAGAAATTTACCCGTCATTATTTTTGTCAAGCATAGCAAATCTTTCTTCAGGAGACAGTGGATGCCCACTGCTATTCCTAGTTGTAGGTTCGTATTCATCAAAATGTTTGAGGAGATCATAAACACCATGCTCAAACTCCAATACACTGATTTTTCCATCTTTGTCCGTATCTCGTTCTCTGTTGAGCATGTAAATACAGGTTTAGACATTGCTTCATCAATCAAATGTCAGTTGCTACAATCACTGAAGCTAGATGAAAACCAAAAACATACTTAATTCGTTCTTTGCACAACCAGAGAAGCAACTTGGTATTTGTACTTTCCTCTGGATGTAAAAAGCTGCCAACCAATTATCCAGATGAATAACCAATCAGGCTTATTGCAAACAAGCAACACATAACAACAAATTGACAACTAACATACATTGATCAAGATTTTGAAAAATTAATCTTGAAATAAATACGTCACAGAGGATACTAACTTATGAAATTCTGTAAAATTCAGGTATCCATCCCCATTCTCGTCTGCACAATTATATTGCTCTCTCCACCATCCCGGATCACCATGATCAGTACTATTGTTGTCTGCTCAATTGCCAAAAAGGAAGAATGTATCAGATACATCTGAAAATGAATAAGTTGAGCCCATGGCAAGAACATTTGATAACCTTAACCATTTAAAATATCTAACAAACCCAAATTTCATTTTAGCCAAACTATTGCCACAGTATACTATATTGAACTACCAAAAAATGAGACTTTTGTTAACCGCAAGAGAATATCTAAGAAGTAAAATGGCATGCCGTCGTAGAACTTGTATATTGATGTCTCGAGCATTGAATTACGACACTTTAACAAATTTCACAAATACTTATGCATTCATCCATTATATAGTCTGTACGACGATCATCAAGCTCAACACTAAGCCATGACTCCTCAAACACGGTGGAATTGCGATTAATTTTGAACTTTGGTAAATGTGGTAATTTAACAAACAAATCTAACTGTACAATTATCCCCATTCTCCTGATGCTTTTAGGGTAGTAACTTTTCAGCATCAAATACAAGCAGAACCACAAATCAAGTCTTTTTGAATGGAAAGCACATTTCTCAAATGGAATCTGCATTTTCCCGTTTACGAGGCAACTAAATTGAATGTGTTCTTCGACGTAATCAAAGGAACAAACTTTCATCGTAAAACTTATGATCCAAATTCGGAGCATTCCAAATAAATGTATTTGAATTGAATGCAACTGAAAAAGAGAAACAAACCACACACCTAACTCTTCCTCGTTGAGATGACTGAGGTACTCCTGGAGGGTAATGAGGCCGTCTCTGTTTTGATCATGCGACTCCATTTCCCTGTGAGTGCGATGCAACAGACGACTCTCCGCAATATCAACGTGCCAGTTATGCAATTCCGAGAGAGTAATGAAGCCATCTCTAGGGTTAACGTCAACAAGCGGAAAGAGAGAGACAAGTCTGTCTGTGATATTGAATCTATCTTCATCGTTCAGGAAGTCGTCGTCCTCATCGTCACCGTGGTGCTCCTCATTATGCTGCCATTGCCACTCGCTGCCATTGAGGCCGTACTCAGCAGCCTTGTGCTTGATCTGCTCGCTCTCCCAATCTTTGTCCTCGCGCCGCTGCTCCAATTTTGCCACAATCGGATCGAACGGCACTTTTGTCGAACTCGAATTCACTTTCACTATAATCCGCCGCCCGGGGCCTCCGCGCCTGTAGGAGGACGCGCCATGGTTGCTTTTGCTGTGTTTCCCTGCTCCTCCTCCTTCCATTAACAACAACATCAACAACAACGTTCCAACTGCGAATGCTGCCAGCGTCCACATGAGCACGGATTTTGCCATTATCACGAGTATGTTCTCCTCTCCTGCAACGGCAGATACAGCAACAGTGATTATCGGATCCGTCCCAGTGAATGGAGGTGTTTTGCAACCATCATTTCGAACGCTGCTGTTGTTGCTGTTTGCTGCCTGCGAATTGGAATTGTGGCGTTCACGAAGTTGCAGGCACCGACAGTGACAGCTGTTGCTGTTGCGTTTTTGGTTTTGGCATTGGTTGTGGAAATCTCTGGCTTGAGCTTGATCTTAGTCAAAGGTGCTCGCTTGCACATTGGTTTTGTATTCTGCGTGCATGTATGGGATGGGGATTCTCGGAATTGGAATATTGAGGGATTCTCCCAACGCAGCAAACCGAACCTCAACCACGAAATTCAAAATTTTTGACAGGGCCAGGATTGGCCCGTGCATGTGACTTGGCGTGGTTCCACATTTTTAATCCGATGGAGCGCACTCACATGATGCAGAAATTGAGGTGTAACTACCATCACAGTTTGTAGGCCATTGTAGGCCATTGTTGATGGCTGAAGAGCTAGCAGGGGTCACAGCTGAAGTTAAGCTCCAGCAGTTTAGAGGCGATTTTTTAGATTTCTGTGCATCAGGTACTGCAGCGAATGCTTTGATTCTACAAAATCATGCAAAGAGAGAATTTTAGAATGATATTTTTACTGTTCACAACTGCATCGATCTATAAAACTATCATGTGGTTACATGTGGTTATACGTTGTTGCTGTAACAAGCTGTGAAAATGAGCTCAGTTGCAAAAACAGCTCTCCATGTAACTAACGCATTCATGTGTGTTACCATAGCATCAAGATCTATAAGAGCACCCATAGCCACTATCATTAGTATTTATTTTTTCATTTTAGCTTGGTCATAAAGGTTACAAATTCAATTTTATTGGGTAGTACTAAGTTATAATTTTTTTAAAGAAAGAGTCACAAAAAAATTTTTGAAATAATCCAAATGCTTAGTGGACCCAAGTAAAAATTTTAGTTTCAATATATTTAAGTCAAGATAGGGATCATCATGTTGAGGGATGGTAAAGTATTTATTCCTCGTGTCATGAAACAAGTTTGAACCTAGGTGCAACCTCTTAAAAGAGGTTAGGCTTTTGCATATTCATTAACCCTTTTAGATCCCACCTTAGCAAAATGAGCCTTGAGCCTTTAAGTGATTTTATTTTATTCAAGCAATTACATTACTAGGGTAAGATTGGACTCTCTCTACTTTAGAATTGAAATAGGCATGTGACTTAAGATTGCATGAGATAAGAGAACATATACAAGTCAAAGGGTGATTAAAGTAAATATCTAAAGATTTCAACTTATGTCACTATTTGTTCATTATTTCTGATTGATGCTTTCTTTTGTCTTGAAAGAGAGTTTTTTTCTCCTACTTGCTAGAAGTCTATTAGTAAGAAGTGAAAACCTATGATAGTGCTTTTGAATAAGGGCAAAACCTAATCCTTTTCCTATCCCAAGAGTGGACGCTTTTCAAGATTGGTTGTAAGGATGAAACCTAGAAAAGACACCTTCAAAACTGTTGGGTTTTTTCTTTAAACTATCTCTCATATGTTGTTAATCTAATGTACTTTGAATGTTTTTTTATTTTTTTAGATTCAACAAACCTTGCCACCCTCCCTACCTACCACCCCTCATCAACCTCCCAAAAGATGAATACCTAAAATGGCACATTATAGTTAGTAATTTAAATGAGTTGTTTTAAATAATGCCAAAGACACTTGGCAAGTTTATCAATAAAGTCTTTATCACTCATTCTATGTATATTTCCTCTACCCAGTGATGAGTGGCGAGGTACCCCTACACTCAACCATACGAAACGAGCGTCGCATGCGCGATCCGGTTGAACTCCGCAGATGGACTAGTTGTGGCACCTAGATAGTTAGCCTTAGGTCGCAGTTCGTTGTCTTCCCATCTAGACTAGTTTTGCATATGTCACGTATGGTTTAGTCTAGATGAGGTGTATGATGTGTTCNTTTTCAAGATTGGTTGTAAGGATGAAACCTAGAAAAGACACCTTCAAAACTGTTGGGTTTTTTCTTTAAACTATCTCTCATATGTTGTTAATCTAATGTACTTTGAATGTTTTTTTATTTTTTTAGATTCAACAAACCTTGCCACCCTCCCTACCTACCACCCCTCATCAACCTCCCAAAAGATGAATACCTAAAATGGCACATTATAGTTAGTAATTTAAATGAGTTGTTTTAAATAATGCCAAAGACACTTGGCAAGTTTATCAATAAAGTCTTTATCACTCATTCTATGTATATTTCCTCTACCCGGTAAATCCATAGAATCTACAAATGCAATAAAAATCAATAAGTATTTGAATGATGTATCAAGTTTGCAACTATATTCATTATCACTTACATAATAAGTGAGGCATTGTTCACTTAGTTACAACATGTAGTTTGTAATGTACAAGTCACAAGTTTGATCCCAAGGGTTATACTAAATTGATATTATTATATTCCTCTATAATTCTTCTAAAATATTATGGTGGTCATATGTCTTGGGATGTACTTCATATAACAAATATAATTATTATGAAATTAAATTTTTTTTTCTTATAATGTGGTAGTGGTGGTGGGGTGTGTTGGACTAACAAAAATTTTGAGTATATCAAATCAATGAAAAGAGGGTCTAAAGAAAAAGCCCAATGGTTTTGAGATGTCTTTTTAAGTTTTTATCCTTACAACAAATCTTAAAAATCCTTTTCTCTAGGATAGCAGAAGGACCGAGTCTTGCCCTTGTTTAGAAGCATCCTTATGGGTTTTTACTTTTTACGAAAGGATTTCTTATAAAGAAAAGGAGAAAAGTCTATTTAAAGATAAAAGAACACATCAATTAGACATAATGAACAAATAGCAACAAAAATTGAAAGCTTCCCATCCTTAAGCCTCCAAAAAAAATAAAGAAATTAACACTATAGAAAATAATTAATTGTTTAGCTTTCATAGGAAGTTTTTTTGCTTGAAGTTATAGGTGAAAAGTGACATCTTTAAGAATCTAATATTTAACTTCTAAAGAAATGTCATAGTTATGCTCTTATTACTAAAAAATAATTAAACATTGAAGCTCCCAAATATAGTAGAGAACAAATGGTTGAAGATACTTCCAAATGAAAAGAAAGGAAGTAGAAAAAAGAATGATTTTCTTGATGCATAGTTGAAAGTCACAATTTCTAGATGTCCATTACCAAGCATGTTCTACAATAGGGCACTCAAAAAAAAACATGGGAAAAAGAGTCTTCACTTCCATAAAAAAGACATTGAGGAGAAATAATCTTTATATCTTGAAGACAAGTTCCAATAAAAAACCTTGATGAATAAGACACAATAAAAAATACAAATTTCAGGAGAGGTAGGAGTTGTTCAAATATATTCCATTTTCCTTATCCAAAAGTGCAATGATAATTGCATATTCCAAGCCTTATTGAATTTGTTATGAACTAAATCATTCTTTGTAATAATCTTGTATCCAACTTTGGAGTAAAAAGGAAAAACAACTTTTTCATCCTTCCAAAAAATATTTGGAAAAGATTGATACAAACTATTATCAACTTTAAATAAATTCTCAAGATCAAAAATTACCTTTTCAAAATATTCTTTTTTTCTTTTTCTATTCAAACCATAGTGGTTAGAAGTCTCCTTCCATGTAATCCATCTATCACACTATAGTGATATCAAACTTACTCCAAGCAATACATAATCTAGATGAATTAGTAGCCAAAGCTCCTTTATTAAAAGGAAACCACCATGGGCTAATTTGCTTAAGCATATCTTTTGAAGCTATAATGTGATTATAATTATAACAATAAGTGCAACGTCTCATTCCTAATTACAAAGTAGGGTTGTATTTTATGTAAATAACATAAAACCTTCGAGTGAAGGGATGCCTCATTATGAGGAGTTGTAATCATTCACAGTACTCTTTGGGGGTTTGAATTATAGCATTTAAGGTCAAGAACTTAAAGGTCATGCCAATATGGATTTGCAAAGCCAACAATGGCAAGTAATAAGAGTCAGGTGAAGTGGGACAAGAAAAGACCAATCACCCCTTTGGTCTTATGGCCTAACTATGGTGGTAGTGCTAAATTACCTCTAAGTGTTCTATGTGTCAAAGGAAGACAACCCTAAGAATTCCTTTTATTACCATCATCACTTCAATTTTTTTTTCTTTTTACTTTTCTATTAATTTAGAGTGCCATTATTCTATTTGAAGTGTATTATTCGATTTCTTAGTAATGAAATGTCATTTATCCATGACATTTGAGAACAAGATCTCACATTTGATATTAAAGCAAATCACGATCTAGGAACTACAAGTGGAATTAAGTAAAATGTAAGAAACTTATATCATATTAAGTATGGAAAACTAAGTACATTAGTAAAAAGAAGTGTGATGATAATAATAGGAAAGAATGGGATAAGAAAAGAAAGGGAATTAGGAAGAAAATAACAACATGAGATAACAATGAGTTGAAATTTTAACCATCTTTGCTTGAGCTTCACATTCCTCCTTCATGACATCATACTTCTAAAGCAAATTTCAACATGCAACTACTAAGCTAATGTATGTATCTCACAGTGCACTTGGTAGCCTTCTTAGCCTTTATAGTCTTCAAAATTTCTATGTTCAATAACTCAAGCTAAGCAATGTCCTCCTTCCATTCCTTTTCTTTTCTCTACATACATAAAGAAACCAACATGGAAGATAAACAAAGGAAAGACAAAGGGCAAGAAAGAGTAAATTAATAAATTACTCCTTATATGAAGATAATCATATTTCAATTGGACTACTGGTTCATAGTTCAACAAGTGGCATGCCAAATAAGAGGAACCCTCCAACTCTCCTAAGAGTTGCTTAAAATGTTTGATCACTTTTGGAAAATCCTTTAGAATTCAATGATACTCAAAGATACCATCACATTGCACTAAATCAAAATCATCCTTGAAGTTATAGGAGTATGATTCTTATAGATGGAATATTCCTCTCTAACAAAATTCAAGGTGTTCTTAGTGATTCGATTACTAAGATGATGGAACAAAAGGACCTTCATTTTATTGTCAACAACCAACTATCCAAGGAAGTAGGAAAAACCCTTGATGGTAATTGATGGTGTCATAGTGAAGGATACCAGACTAGAGGAAGGAGTTGCTACTACACTATGGGGAGCACCAATAAAAGTGAATCTTTTTATGGAAGTGGTCCATGGAGATACCATCTTAGAAGACTTCAAAGACTTCAAAGGTGGAGTAGTAGTCCTATCAAGTTCAACATGAAAATAATGTACTTTGAGCCTATACAAGTTAGAACCATTACGTCACTTGGGGACTTTTGATACTTTGAGACTTTTGAGTAGATTTCAGACTTTGGGTATTGATGAGTCATGAGTTTGTTGGCTATGATATCGCTACCGTGATATCACAGCCATGATATCGTAGCCTGTCTCCTCATCTATAAATAAGGGGTAGACAGATCTGATAGGCAATTTTTCAGTTTTTAGTTTAAGTGTTAAGTTTTAAGTAGTTCTTCTCTTAACCCTTCTCTCCCAGTGTATGCCCGCAATGTGGTGATTGTAATTGTACGGCATCCTTATTCGAGTGTGACATACTTGGACATGCACATGACCGGAAATAAAGATCGAGATTACTTCATCATTGCAGCATCCACTTAGTATAAGTATTTATTTAATTGTTATTTACTACTTTCTTAGTTAATATAGCTTCACCCTAAACTCTTGGTAAATGCGGAATGATTACGACTTGATTACAAGCATTTAAGTGTGACTACTTGGTAACCCAGTAGCGT